>NQII01000130.1:323387-368575 GCA_002778355.1 Clitarchus hookeri | reverse complement strand
GCAGGTGTACCAGTTGTTTTTTTGGCTCTTCAGTGTAGGTAGAAACAGTTTACTGTTAATTGTAAGATGACCCCCATTTTTTAAAAATACAATTTAAAGTGAAAACTATTGTCTTATTTTTGTGTGAATACAGTAATTATATTAAAATGTTGTTTCTCATCATTCTCTACATGCCATCACAATGAAGGGTTGAAATGTGATGATGTAGTGACAAATATGTTTTTGAGTTACCACAGTAGCTTTTTAGGGCAATTTTATGTTGGAAGCAACAATCTTTTAGAACAGGGTGTTATTGGGGATAGTTAAAGTAAAGCCACCACATGTAGGGTAGTTTGTGAAATAGGAAACCAAAATAAGCCATAGCACACAAATTTGACCATGTCTTTGTGATGTGTGATTTTAATTTTGATTTGCTTAAGGGATCATATGAACAAATTCACTCAGGTTGTTTTCATTGCATAATAAGACTGTAAGTTGGATGCCAGTCATTGTATAGTTACATTGCATACCTGGATTGATAAAATTTGGGAGTTAGTATTAAGTTAAAGAATCATTGTTCATGGACAATGAAAATTACACTGCCGGGAATCCTGCATAATGATCTTTCATATTTATGTTCTTTTTTTTTTAAGTACCTTATCTTAAGCCAAACCTATAACCTATTGCATCTGACGGTAGTTGCTCTAGGAGGAAAGGGGTTAGGTGGGGTATTATTGCAGGAATGAATTATCTGGGTGCCGGTTAGCTGTAGAGAGGATGGAAGAGCGGGCAGTGTGCTGTTCACCCATGTTGCCCTCTCCTGAAGGTCTCTGTTGATGTGATGGTTTATGACAGCTCCAGATGACTATTGTTGTAGGTATGCAACTGGTCCTACCTAGGAAGGTATAGGTCCCCTCTCTTACGCCACTAAATGCGAGGCTATTTGGGGCATCTCACAATGCCCATAATTTACACAGTACTTAAGTCTGATGTTGGCCATACTGACAGTGAAATAGTAATGAATAAGATCAGAACAAAGAGTTGAGGTTTGAACATTCTTAAGAGTTCGTGAAGCAACCTGACACATTAAATAAAACCAGGAAAACAGTTCACAATGTTTACTCACATGGTGACTATATACACACACATTTAAATAAATGTGTTCACTTAAGGTTTGTAGCCTCCAGAAGTGGAAGGAGGCACGGAGTGCGAAAGAAAAATTAAATTTACATTCAGCCCTTGGACCTGGTGAGCCAGCAGGGGGGAGAATAGACTTCTCCTGGGCCCAGAGAAGTAAAGGTTTCAGAATAATTATGCTATTGTCGTTAAATGGATAGTGCAAAAGTCGAGGTGCCCAGGGAGTGGTGCAGCAGCATACCCTTCTCCTACGCACCTGTGATTCTGATTGACAATCATGACTGCAGGTTGCTCGAAGGTTAGCGACCTGCCACCATAATTCTCAAAAAACAAGCAAAATAACGTAAAAAACAAAAGATGACAAAGAAAATTCAGAAGTTACCCTAGAATTACATGACATACTCAAAAGTAAAATTATGACCAGATTATACATAACAAAAATACGTTGATTGGCAATTGCTGTACATAAATGTGTCTCAGGAATAAAATTGGGAGATGTCTTTCTTAGTCCCTTGCGAAACTATTTACATGAATGCTTTAATTTAACAAAAAAAAAAAAAAAAAAAAAAAAAAAAAAAAAANTTAAAATGTAATGTAAAGTGTGGCACCAGGACATTGCTGGGCAAGTCCAAGTCAGAAAATCGGGGAAGGGGAGGTGCGGGTAGTTAATATAACTGTGCAATAAATACTTAATTTACTGCCAATTAATATACGCTTGACGTGTACTGCGTCCCTCCTCCCTTAGCCTGTTCATCCTGCTACATCTGCACAGCTATGACATGCACTCTACTGGGGGGAGTTGGCCCTAATGTGGAGGTGTAACCACCACCTGCCTTGGCGCGGTGTATTAGGAGTGCACCCTACATGTACGACATCAGAGGCACTGCCGGAGTCAGGTGACCATCTCACAATAATGTCCTCAAGAGGCAACTTTTGATAATATTTCTGGCCGACCACCTATCACCAATCCCCCCGCCCCCACCCAGTAAAGTGGTCACATCAGGGAAATGAATGTAACGAGGGGGGCCACAACAGCTCCAGAGTTCCACCAAACCCCTTTGTGCGCTCCCTCTACTACACATGTTACGTACCCGTGTATGCATGTGCGGGCAGAGTGCGGCCTATTATCAAGGCAGTGTTTCTTAACATATCACAATCAAATACAGCCCAAAGAGTTTCGGGGTGAAAGTGGACTCTCCCAACTCAAACCACACCGATGGCCACTTTACCATCTTAAAAATCTGAGTGTGTAATTATTTTGTAAATTCTTCATTACAGTGCTAATTGTGTTTTTAATTTAATCAACGAAGCAACGGACTAGGAGAGACCACCCCAGAGCTTTTCAACAATATGTAGCTCAACTTGTTTACTACTAACACATTTTTATATCATTACATAATATGTTTGTCAAAGCTAATTAATAAGTGTTCATTTGTTTTGTAATGCAGGGTCATAATTTTTCAGTGTACTTGTTATTTTTGTAATATATGTATTGTATTTTCTTGTGTCTCTCCCATTATTTTGGGCAGAGTCTTGGTGGGGCTCCACCATTTTCTTCAGTTGGTCTTCGAGCATTGCTGTGGGGTGGTCACACGTTGTGTGCCTCTGGGCCTTCACTGTTTTGGCACCAATCACCTTGTAGCTTCAATAGTAATACTTTTACATGGAACCGTAATTTACCTTTCGTCACCCAGAGGCAGCACCACCCCCACATCCCGCCAGCTCAAAAGTGCCGGGACCATTTAAAAATTGTAATTGTTCATCTGCCGCGCACCTTTTTTCTCTCCGTTCAGGTTGCCAACACACCAGAGCTGTTAGAATTATATAAGCGCTGCACTTCTAGGAGGATTATTGCAGTGAGTAAAGACTGTTTTGCCAATGGTGTTTTATTTCACTGCCGGCTGCTTCACGGCCACGTAATTTTTTGGTCATCTACCCACTGAACCACTGCACCCCACAAGTGACGTATTGTTGGGCACCTAAGTTTTATCGGCATGTGAGATGGCCGTAACAATCTCGCCCAGAAATTAGTGGCATATGAGGAGGCCTATATCCTCGCTAGGAATGCAAACAGGAATAATCCCCCAACAATACATAATCATTGGTGCAGGGTAAGTCCAGGAGCAGCCACACGGCCGAATGGTCTACCCCTAGAGAAGAGTCTCTGCTCAACTGAGCTTGCACCCTTATTATCCAAATTAACCTAAACAAGCCTTCTCAAATTGTTCACCGCAAACTTTCCACACCTTATACCTGCTCCTGAACCCATGACATCCTGTCACTCTTGATGGAAGTAAATCAGAAGAATTGGGGTGCGAGTCCCACACACACTTACTTCACTTGTTTCACATTAATTGGGCTATAATCTGCGGATGAAGGGGCACATGTGGGGTTGCTGGCCTGCAGATACCGTTGATGCCCCAACGTGGCCTTCATTTGCCCCAACGTGGCCTTCATTTGCCCGACGTTTCCTCTACCAGGTTTAAAATTGGAAGTGCTCAGCCAGCCTGAATGTCCCCAAAAGTTCTCTTGAGGGCATGAAAGTGGGCCAGCTGCTTGATGCTGGTAGTAGCATGGTGACTCAGTTATAGATGCCTTCCTAAACTCCATTCCAGTCGGCAGCGTTTATCGCAGCCACCCATGGTTCAGGTGCAGCAAACCTGGTGAAGGGACTGCGCAAGGGCGGTGGGGCAAACGGATGCTGAGAGCTGAGGAAGTGACACGCGTCACAACTTAAAAAGTAAAATCGTGAACTTCACTCAAGTGTGCAGGCAATAACAGTATCATGGCTCTTAATGTACATCATATGCTTTAAATAATTTTTATTCAGCAATGATATTGTAACCTAATTCCTTAAAAATGCCCCACTGGAAATATTGCAGCATTCTGAAAGAACTCGCACATAAAACCAAATGTGTATTGTAGGTTACTTTCACAATATATTTAAACAAAGTATTAACTCACAATCAAGAGAAATTTTCAAGAATAAGAATGTTAACTTGATATAAGCCTACATATTAAAAGCTATGAGAAAAAAATTTGTTACATTATAATGCCCGCTCCTTACCAGAATAATTATGAAAATAGCTACTAAGCAAGCGTGGAACACATTACAGGGAGGTGACTAGCTGAGGAATTTGCAATGTCTCTAGAGAAGCACTCTCGTGAAATACCAGTCTGCATGTGACACTGGATTAAAAACATAATTTTCCAATTATAGACCAAAATTAAATTGAAATCAAAGTAACAGAGAAAAATATGTAAATGGTAAAATAGTGACAAACTATGATTAAATAATCTGAAATATGTAAATAACTTCCTATATGCGCTTTGATAAATAATAAAATCAACATATGCAAAATGTTCAATATCATGAGTAATATCATTAATAAATACTGGACATGTATAGCTCAATTAATAATAAAATAAATTATAGAAGCTCAAATGGATAATAAAAGCATTATTTACTACATTCATTAAATACAAAAGATAATGAGACAATTAAAATAATACAAGCAGTTGTTTTCATTAACTTCAATATTGAAAATGAGGTTTCAAAATTATTTTAAAATACTAGTAAAATAACAGTGATGAAAAAGTGAAATAAATTGTGATTTATTTTAAAATGGCACAGTAACAAACAAAAGTATTTTAAATGTATAAATTGAACCTTGAAAAAGCAGTTATGAAAATAATGTAGCAATGTCATGCTTGGCTTGTAAATGGAACATGCTACAATTATTGCCAAAATCTGTTGTACATATGAAAATGATTCTGTCCCACAAGAGGAAATGTTTTGTTCCCAAAAATGTTAGGTATACTTATATTGTCAGATTGGAATGTGATGAGAAATTATTCGTGCATCCCCTTTCCTTGTAAATTTTTTGTGTGGAAAATATATTTATCTTGGTGACTACTAAAATTCAAAATGGAAAAAACAGATGCACAGTTCTAGGCAACTTCAAGCTTTTGAAATTCTTGTCACCCGTACAGTGATAAGTATGAGTGATGGCAGACAATGTAGTGTGATGTACTCTTACTAAGAATGCATTTATTTTGAGATGTCCCACGTGATTTCTCCCAGAGACCATTTGTCCCATCGTCCACCACCTCACCTTTTAGGGCTAAGAGTTAAACATTCACTCGCACGAGTGCTGTGCCACGAAGTGTTAAAAATAAGTGTATAAAAAATCATGAGTCCAGAAATGAAATGCCACGCAATACAGCACGATGTTACACATTTGCATAAAACGTAAGTAAGTATTACTGCGTAACACTTAAGCCACATGATGTAGCAGCACATGCTATTCAGAATGCTTTCAGTTTAAACAAGTAAGTTGTTGTTTTGCAAACTCATATTGTATCAATAATTAAAGGGTATCATGTGTAAGTTCCTTACCAGCAAGACATTTAACTGAAAACTGGCCCTGAGCTGCCCAAGCACAAAGCAAGTCAGTCATCGTATTACATATAATGTAAACACACGTTTAAGCACTACGTGCTAAAAATATTCATTTTTCTTTTGTATTGTCAATTGTATTTAATTATGGAAGTGTTCATTTGTTACGTCATTTAATATAGTTTTTAATAATTTTTTGCAGCATGGTCCTCCATACCATTTTGCGCGAATGCATAGCAAAGCTGCCGGCATATGCGCCATGACACTAGTTGCATTTTAGTGACCGCGTTGGGTGGAGGTTGCGCGCGTCCTCTCTGGGCCCCATCACTAGGGAGACCCGATTTTCACGAAAAGATTTCACGTCTAGTTGTATTTAATGACACTTTAGCTCAGATCCACTTTCGTGATTGGATGGTTTCCGTGTCGCACGGCTTATTTGTCTGCGCGCGAATCATAGATGTGCAACATTGAAGTTACCTAATTTTGATTGGCCAGTCAAGAAGGAAAATACCTTCTCACAAAGACACCTCACCAATAAGCGAAAGAAAACTGCTGGTACGCCCAAAGGCTATTGAAATCTAGCATGTACGGAAATCTTTTCGTGAAATTCGGGTGACCCTACTGATCACTTGCAAGAATCACTTGGCATATCAATAGTCATTAACTTAATTTTTCGGAACTTTAACATAATATATTAGCCTGGAGAGCGTACCACCCCACACGTCAGGTGGTTTTCTTACACCTGAGGCATACATTTTGTGCATTTAATTTCCATGTAGGCTTTCCGGCATATTTACAGTTTAGAGCTCCCCGCGCTACAGTGGGGAAATTCATGCAAGTGCCTCTTTGGAGGGTGCAAGGGAAATAAAACTTTATCAAAACCACTCGCATCTATATTTTTTCCAGCCACTTCATGGCTGTTTAAATAATCCTTTTTGGTATGATTTTATCACTATCACGTAAGGCGTAGAGATGGCCTGGAACAGTCTCTGTACAGGAGTGAGTACACATTGAGAGGGGTTATTAATACCTCTCATTAGCCTAGGCATATGGGATTACAGTGGAATATCCAACCCTGGGTCATTAGATGGGGCCACATCTAAAAGTAGGAGACCACTTGCCCTCCATTCTCATGCTCTCTGCGCTGGCACCCTAGGGAAAAGTATCATCTTGCAGGCCTCTACCCCAGATCGTAACCATCCACTTCTCACATTCCCTCCGATGTCCTATTAACCAACCTCACGTCAAATGGTGTCCTTCCATATGACCATTCTACAGCGGGACCATAACCGCATCAACCGTTGACCCAAACAGAGGCTTTAAAAGCTTTGTTAAAATCCTATCTTACTTCTGCTGCACATCAAGCACAAGTTGCCTACCGTTTCATTTTTCAACTTAAGTATCTCAACCAAGTGCTACTCCCTACCATTTTGTGTAATTCCATGTTTTGTAAATGCCATATGACCATGTGGGTTTTAAGTGTGTTCACGTATATAGGATCCAGTGAACCTGTTGGTTCACGTAAAATTTTTGCTACTGGCAAACTTTTGTCCCGTATAATTTCACCCTCCTGTACGCCTTTCCTGGTTAAAAATTTTCGGGGCCAAATAACCGCAACATTGCGCATATAAATTTTGGCACCAACGATCACTATTTTCTTCGAAAACCAAGGAAATCCGTCATATTGTGCTTACGGCTGCAAACTTCCAACGCAACGGTGAAGTATCGATTGCTGCAGTGGCCATGACGTCAGTCACCCCTCCACCGCCTTGGGGAAGAAGATCGACCCAGGAGGGGCGTGCTAACTGCTCCCTCCCCGCCACCCTCCCATACTGGTGAGAACTACTCCACTCCTCCTGTGCTGCGCCGCCAGGGTGCCTGCCACAAGCCGCGTGGCCCATGGGCCAGACGAAGACAACAGCTGATGGCACGATGACATCTCAACCACACCACGTAAATGACCCCGGACATTTAGACTGGCATACAGTAAATGGTCCTCCCTCAAACTTGTGCATGAAATGTTTGTGCCCCCTACCCAAGCCGGACCTGTTCTCACTATAATACTTACAGGGGAACATCTGCCTGTGCCACAATACTGCTGCAGCCTGCTGGCTATGTGAACAAATTGAGAGTGTGAATGAAGAACTGTACGGAGAAGCATGGGCGTACACCATCGCAGGCACACCGGAGGACGTGTGTGCATGGTGTAAGAGACCTCGACAGGTCAGGGGATTTGTCTACCCTGTCCGCGTGCCCGCAGTGTATGTGTTCGGTGTTTACGAGTTTACCATGACAAATGTGCGGCATCACAATAGTGAGCCATAGTACAGAACACATTTTTTTTTTTTACTGTGCCAGATGTTGTACTAACATGTCGGCAACAAACTCTGAACCAATCAGCCGTGCCAAACCAGAACCTTCAGCCATCCGTATTATACAACAGTTTCAACAAAAACATTGCCGGTGTGCTCTCCTCTCACAGGAACCACAGTTGACTAGTTCATTGTCGATTCCAGGGCAATGTGTCACGTCAGGAGAATGGTGTGACCCGCTGCAGGAAACTTTTATGTGCATGCAGTCCACGCCACAGCTGTCACTGCCATGCCCACCTGTGACCACGCATGATGGAATGTTAACAGTGGCACCACCACCTACCAACTCTACACCTCTACTCCAGGCGGCCACTGCTCCGGCAGCAGTTAAAACAGTTAGGTTCACCGCACCACGTGCTCCCACCGGGCGAATGACTGTCAACGTGTCAACAACACAGGCTCGATTTCATTTTTTGCCCACCTACTCAGGTCTGTCCAACGAGGACTGTCCACATTTCTCCATGACTGTGCTAGCAGATTCAACCACTACGGTGTCAACGAAGAGAACTGGCCCAGCAGCGTTGGCGAGCGTTTGGGTGGCGATGCGGAAACTTGGTGGAGAGAGATATCCTACTATGGGCAGAATTCTGCAGTGTGTTTGCGTGCCACTTTGCCAATATGTTCGCATTGCTACGTGCACGTAGCCAAGTTATCCTGGAAGAACAGAAGGCAGAATAGTTGCTGTACAACTTCGTGAAGCACAAAGTGAGCCTCATACATACCTACCATCCGGAATTCACGCTCACACATTTTTTAAGTAGTGGCAAGCACCGAGCATGCAGAGTACCCCGCTGCTCTGGTGCCAATCATTCACTCATAAGAGCAGGACTTTATGCAAACCGTCGTGCTACTAGACTAAGCATCCCGACCCAGCCACGACCGTGACACCGTGCATCCGCGACAGTACAACGAAAGACCCTTCTAGAGTTTGAGTGTAACGGCAACTGTGAAATTATCATCAAACCCAGTGCAAAATGTTCAGATGAAAAGTGCTTCCAGCCAAACAGTGAACAGCTCCAGTACCTGGTCCACTGACTCTGCCCCCTCTAAAACCAGGACGGGCAAGAAATAACCTCCTTTTCATGCCGCTGGTGCAACGGTCAACAAATGCCTTGGCATAACGAGTGCTCGAACCGGGAGAAAGATGCCAAACCAGTGGAGAAGGGCAAGTCATTGCCGGGAAACTGCAAAACGGGGTAGAGCAGCATGACGTCACCTGCCCCAGGCTAACTGCAGCACCGACCAATCCAACACCACAGCAGATTCTGGTTTCACAGATCATCAGCTCCACAAACAGTTTCATCAGAATTTCAATTTCTTGTCGCACTCTCGGAGATACTGCAGCCTCGCATAATTTTGCATGCACAGATTTCATACATGTCCGTAAAAATCAGGCTCACTTAACACGCATTTCAGCTAGCTACTCGGCAACATACTGGTGAAATCTTGGGTGAAGTGAGCATCACAGTGCACATACGGGACGTAGAAACTGTCACAACCATGTGTGTATCAGATTACATAAGGGAAGATGCAATTTTAGGTGTGCCATGGCCTACAGAACAAAACACTGTGGTAGAACTGGCTGCACACCGCATACACTTTTGTCAGAAAGCGCGCTGCACAGTGCACAACCTGGATCCTTGAACAGCTGGGATGGCGTCAGAAGTGCCGTTAGACGGCCTTGACCATACTGTACCACCGGAATTCCGTGAAGCCATGAAACGTCTCGTGCATGAGCGGCATAATGTGTTCACGGCAGCTAACCAGCTGTGCCGCACAACTGTGGAAGAACACTGTATACCCCTTACCACTGTAACACCAATCCAAGACTGCCTACACCAATACCAACCTCGCCAGTGTCAAATCATTAAGGAACAAATCACAGAAATTTTACAAGAGTGTATCCTCGAACCTTCTAGTTGGGAGTTCAACTCCATCACTCTAGCACCAAAGAAAGATGGCTCTTGGTGTTTTTGTGTGGATTTCCACATGCTGAACCTAGTAACAAAAAGCGTACTACCACCTTACATCCACGTCAAAGATGTTCTGCACGTACTTGGACGTGCCAAAGTGCTCACCACAATTGATCTGTGCAGTGGCTGCTGGCAAGTTCCGGTTTGACTAGAAGACCGCACAAGACCGCCTTCTCCGCTTCTGATGGTTGCCGCTTCCAATTTTGTGCGATGCCATTTGGACTCAAGTGTGCGCCCTCAACATTTCAAGCCATGATGGTAAGTGTGTTAGGCGGACTGATAGGGGAATTCGCCTTGCTGTACATCAACAACGTGATCAATTGGTCAGATCTGTGGGAGGACCACATCTTACACCTGTCACTCGTTCTTGAGCGCCTAGTAATCAATGGCTTCACATGTGCAAACAGGTAGTGTCATCTCGGGACGGCAAGCATACATTTCTTAGGACACCTCGTGGACGAGCATGGAAGCTGCCCGACCGATGAGCAACTACAACTGATTGACTGTTATCCAGTGCCAACCACTCGTAAGCAACTCTGCAAATTTTTCGGCGTAGCCAACTGGCTAAGAGAATAAATCGCAGAATTTGCCAAGGGTCCGCACCTCTCACCGACCTGATGATGCCTAACATCAAATTCAGTTGGTCGCAAGAACATGACAGCTTCGACGAACTGAAGCACCGCTCTCGCGTGTGCCCTGCATTAGCACATCATGACCCCACCCGTCACCTCTACGTCCAGCCTGATGTGAGCGAGAAGGACCTAGGTGCATTACTCTTCCAGGTGGGAGACAATGGCGCTTGCCGAATCATCGACTTTAGCAGTGCGAAGTTCGGTCCAGTCTAAAGATTATATTACTTGAATGGGCGCGAGTGTCTGGCAGTTGTGTGGAATTTCAAATGGTACCAGCAACTACTTGAATATCAACGCTTCACTCTGCACACTGACAACCACTGCCTTGTGGGGCTGCATAGCATGAAGGTAAGCTGGAGCAAGATCACGTGCTGGGCACTCCTCCTGCAGACTTTGATGTACAACACATTGCAGGTGAGGACAATCAACTGGCAGACCTACTGACACGTTCACCACGCGAGTCAATTGCACGGGATGGAGTGCGAAACCATTCTTTCCCCTTCCCCCAACAGCATCATGTAAAAGCATCTGACCAGATTCAGTGCAATAACATCTCAGTGTTAACTGCTACACCCACTATATCTGTGTTACATGAATGTGTAATAAAAGAGAAAGTTGAACTGCCCAGTAGTTGCAAAATAGAAAGACTTGTGCTCTATCCAGACAGTTGACCATTGGTGCATAGTGAGTGATTGTGTAGAAACACGTGCAAACATCGCCACTGATGTGTGGTGCATTTACGTGCCCGCTGCAGCACACGATGCTGCGATACAATATGTGCATTGTAGTGAGTTGTCAGGACATCCTGGTGCAGCACAAACACGCCGGTACATCCTAAAGTATTTTTACTGGTCTGGCATCACCGTACACATACATAACTTTGTACGTGCATGCGTAAGATGAAACTGTTTGAAAAGCCACCGCACTGTTTTACCACAGCAACCCAGGGAACCAACCGAAACTTTCAGGCCGTGGCACTCGATTTAATGGGACCTTATCTTCGTACCCCTAAGGAAAAGAGATTCCTGTTGGTCGTAACCGACTTGCTCTCATGCTAGGTCGAGGCATATCCAGTTTCCAGTGCGTGGGCTTGAACTGTGGCAAAAGTGCTAGATTGAGTTTTAGCCTCGTTGAGGTTATCCCAGAGTGCTGCTGAGTGACAATGGGACGCAGTTCATGGTCCGCATGTGGCATGATTTTTGCATGCGATGGGGTGTGCAACATCACTTGATGGTGATATATCATCCACGCCCAAATCCTACAGAACGCCGCAATCAGGACTTGAAAACACAGTTGCGTTTGCGTATGCGGAAAACCATACATCCTGGGCCGAACATCTGCCCACCACCCTGTTCACGCTATGTATGTGAATAAACTGACCACTGGCAAGACACCTGCCCAGTTGCTCCAAGGCCTTGTCCTTCTCTTCCCGGGAGAGTTCGCAAGCGGGACGAGGGAGCGTGCCACAAGTCCAGCAGCAGAGAGAGAGAGAGAGAGAGGAGATACGCGAGTGCATCATTCACAAGGCGAGGGAAAATCAGTGCCGCTACACAGTACAATGGTTGCCTGCCTCTACTCGCCCGCCTCTGCAACTACAACTAGGCCAGCTGGTGTACATCCGCACGCACCCACAGTCAGTAGGCAAGATGGGTTTTTGTGCCGACCTCACCGCAAAGTTGTGCGGTCCTCACCAGATCATCAGGGCACTAGGGGACAAGTGCTACATAGTGCGAATGAGCAGAAGACTGAATACCACCTATCACAGCAATGCACTATGTCTCGCAGATGCTTATGTCGTGACTCCCGGCGTCGACCCGCCCGCATCAGGCGGTTACGTGAGCGGCCCAGCAACACCGCCCACAGACGCCAACACTTCTGCATCGGACAACCATGGCAAAAGTACAGAATGCGTGCTCCAAGTGGCGATGCACGGTGCCACAACGCCTACTGACTCTCTCGCTGACTGCACCAGTACAGCAGCAAGCTCATCACCTGCATCTGCTGCAATGGACAACTGCCCTGCAGTGTCGGACATCTAGGACGTTGTGTAAGACGCATCACCTGGGCCACCTGCTGACGGCCTTGACCGCCATGTGACTCTCCCCACCTGATAGTGTCGCGACGCCCTTGAGACGCCCTGCATCTCTTATGTTATGCACGGGATCATCGACCTCCATGTAAGGCACATCAACAGGACATGATAGGGACGCCCAACCACCTGCCTTGCGCTGCAGAAGACACTGTCGCCGCTCACATAGCAGCAGCAGCAGCAGCAGCAGCAGCAACAGAGACGAGTCGGGGTCCGAGGACGACTCCTCACTCACCTCGCTGCTCCAAGCAGCCTTGCCGCACATGGCGTTCTATGTGTACGGCTTGCGGGTGCCTCACCACCCAAGGCAACCACCACTGTGCCTCAGTCATCACGGGGTTACCATCCCAGGCCAGCACTGCAGCAGCAGCAAGGCAGGTACCACCTCCGGCCGTGTGGAATCAAGCCACCAGCACCCTGCTGCACCCAATGAAATCAGGACATTAATCGGCGTCTACGGTTGTGGCTTAACATAGCTTAACATGATGTAGCAGCACATGCTATTCAGAACGCTTTCAGTGTAAACAAATAAGTTCTTTTTCAAAGTCATATTATATCAATAATTGAAGGATATCATGTGTACATTCCTTTCCAGCAAGACCTTGAACTGAAAACTGGCCCTGAGCTGCCCAAGCACAAAGTAAATCAGTCATCCTATTATGTATAATGTAAAACAAGTTTAAGCACTATGTGCTACAACATATTAATTTTTCTTATTATGGCCAATTGTATTTAATTATGGAAGTGTTCATTTGTCAAGTCATGTAATAAGGGTTCATGTGTTACCATCTCACCATTTAATATAATTGTTAATAATTTTTTGCAGCATGGTCTGCCATGCCATTTCGCATGAATGCCGTGCGAAGGTGCTGGCGTGAGTGCCACGACACTAGTTGCATTCCAGTGACCGCGTTGGGTGGACGTTGCGCACGTCCACTCTGGGCCCTCATCACTTGCAAGAATCACTTGGCATATCAATAGTCATTAACTTCATTTTTCGGAACTTTAACGTAATGTATTCGCCTGGAGAGTGTGTCACCCTAGACCTCAGGTCGTTTGCTTACTCCTGGGGCATAAATTTTGTGCATTTAATTTCCATGTAGGCTTTGCGCCATATTTACAGTGCTAGAGTTCCCCGAGCTACGGTGCGGAAATTCATGTAAGTGCCTCTTCGGAGGGTGCAAGGGAAATAAAACTTCTAAATCACTTGCATCTATTTTTTTTCCAGCCACTTCACGGCTGTTTAAATAATCCTTTTTGGTATGATTTTATCATGATCATGT
Source organism: Clitarchus hookeri (assembly GCA_002778355.1). Lineage (NCBI taxonomy): Eukaryota > Metazoa > Arthropoda > Insecta > Phasmatodea > Phasmatidae > Clitarchus > Clitarchus hookeri. The sequence goes on along the minus strand of NQII01000130.1, from coordinate 354,711 downwards.
AAGGCATAGAGATGGCCTAGAACAGTCTCTGTACAGGAGTGAGTACGCATTGAGAGGGGCTATTAACACCTCTCACTAGCCTAGGAATATGGGATTACATTGGAATATCCAATGCTGGGTCATCAGAGTGGGCCGGCCACATTTAAGATTCGGCAACCACACTTTCTCCATTTTCATGCTCTCTGCGTTGGTACCCTAGGGAAAAGTATTATCTGATAGGCCTCTGTCCCAGATCGTAACCATCCACTTAACCTCGCATTACTTCTGATGTCCTATCAACTAACCCTGCGTCAATATAATCGCTATATTATAATACGTTGCTGTATTACGCTGCATAGTTATTTTGTTTCACAAATATGTTCTTACAAACTTTGAAGTCTGCTACTTAAATTGGTTTTTTTTTGTTATATTCCTTGATGGGGTACAGTATTAAGTCGGGTCATATTATTTCTCCCACTTGAGTTTCAAAACTAAATATACTACATAATCTGTTAATCATAGACCAAAAACTCTGTAATAAAAATTAACATAAAATGTTAAATAGAAAATTAAATAAATAAAAAAAAGAATTGCCATCCTTGTTCGTGGCCAAGTTTTTTATGCAATAGGCACCTTACTTTAGTTAGTATCATGGTCAGTAAAATGTATCTTGATATGTGTAAGATTATAAAAAATTTTGCTTCTGCTTCAATAAAGTGTAAGGGGAAATACAAAGCAGTGCAAGACAGCTAAAAGTAAATTTTGTATAGAAGATAACTAATACTTTGAAAATCTTGCCAGTTTCATTAGGTTTAGAAATTTTTTTTTCAGCAGCTTTAAAACATTAAAAATGTATAATACGAAATGAAAAACTATATAAATTTATTTATAAATGGCCAATGTAGATCAGTAGACAGGAAATGTGCTGAGAGGGTCGGGCAGCAGTTAGGCTGAGGGAGTCGCCACTCGTGATGCATGTAAAACTCCTAGAATGTAGTGGCGAGGACATCACGCGTTCTTACCTGTCGGCATGCTCGGAGAAGACTGAAGCAAATGAGGGAAGGGAAATATCCCCATTCTTGGCCGCAACATTAAGTAAACCTCGGTGCTCAGCTCAGCTCAGCTCCATGCTGCAAGTCCCTCCCCGAAGTTCTGTTCGGATGGGCAAAATTCAGTATAGTCGAATACCCTAACCATAGACACAGCCCTTTAAATGCAGATATTATCATTAAGCTACTTTGGTGTCGCCAGCATCTACTTTTAATCAGAGGAGCTTCAGTGGTATTGGGGATCTGAAAAGCTATTCGACAATTACTATGAATGTGTCAAGGTCAGAACATGTACCACTTAGCTTATAATGAAGCACTTAACAAATTAGATGCAGTGAATGTGGCACAGCTCTTTGTTTTGAGAAATGATTGCATGAAATTGTAATCTAAAAGTTTTTGAAGTAAAAATTTTGTCTTGCGTTTAAGATTGTGTGGGGGTAATTATAAGGATTTTAGTTACTTAAGTATTCATTTCCATTAGATATATTTAGTAAATATTTTTTTTTAGTGTTCACTTATGGATGACCTCAAGAGGATGAAGCTGCACCATTTTTGATTTTGATAAAAATTTGTTAATTTGTTAACCTATCATCAAGGTGAAAGGAAAAATATTAATTTAGATTTTTACCTACAAGTAGATGATGGCAGCCATTTTTCACACACACTGCAAGCAAATATCACAGATTTTGGGAGGTTTACGGAACTAGCCGTAACTTTTTCTTCTTTTCTCTCCAATTGTAAAGGTTTTATTGTCATTTAAAAGCATACACAAGATATTATTACACTGTATATTTATATTAAAAAATTTATTTTGTATTTTCAAGATGGCGGCCATCTACTTTCAGCATTCAGATGTCTGTTTGACCTCACTTTATACCCCACCCTGCTTCACCAAAGTTGCATTTAGAGATGTGATCTTTCGTGTGCTTAATGTCTACATGTATATCAGTGTGCAACATCAAATTTATTTGGGTTAAAGACTTCCTTCCTAGAAAAAAATAGTCTCCAACTTGGCGAAAAAAGGAAAATTTGCTGTTTTCGAAGCCAAAAAATTTTATGTTGGGGGACCAAATAAAAATTTGAGTTTTTATTATGAAAGATAATCTTGATGAGTAGCAATAGGGAACAACTTGTCCCATTCTGTTATTTTCATCCCTCTTGAGTACACGGATCTTTGGAAAGGACAAAAATAGTTGATTTTTAATTTTAATATGTTGTGCATTATACAGGATGATTCTAAAATCATGGGACAAACATTGAGGGGTGGTAGAGCTCACTAAAACAAACAATTATTGTATAGGAATATATGAGTGGGAGTGACGCGTTGAGGCACAAACACAAAAATAACACATGAAATGCAACACATTGTTTATTTACAACGTCACCGCTAAATGCCTTTTTACAGCAATGTTTATAATAATTGCTCAAAATTGCTACCACTGACAGTAATGCAAGCTTGGTAGCGTTGGTGGAGTGATTGGCGAACAGATTCAAATACGCCGGGTATTTCACGCACGCCACCATTGTCAGCCAATCACGCCATATGTAGAGGTCGCCAAGCATGCGTAACTGTTGGTGGATGCATTTCCAGCAACTGTTTTAACATTTTCTGTATGAATCACGCGTTAAGTATGCTGCTAATGAACATTTTAGGTTTCCGTTAATGTGTTATGATTTTGTGTTTGTGCCTCAACGCGTCACTTCCGCCCATATATTCCTATACAATAATTGTTTGTTTTGAGCTCTACCACCCCTCAATGTTTGTCCCATGATTTTAGAATCATCCTTTATAATCTCACTTCATTCTGAATGTCATTAACATTAGGATGACAAGGGGTACCATGTGTTCATACACTGTTTAAGCAGTGCAATGTCAAAAAATTGAAATATTCACAATTTTGCAAATACATAAATAAATATAAATAAATGTTTATCTACTTACTGTAATGTGAAAGCTACAGACAGTTTTACTTAAGAAAAACCAATGGAAAAATTCACGAGATGTTTTCAGTCATGATGTTACATGTAATGGTAACCACTCTGTAATGTCTGAAAGTCTGAAGTTAATGGAACTGTTTCATGAGATTGAATCATGCATATAAGTACATGATTAGACGCATCCTGTCTGGAACTTCGGTCTTTCGTTGCCTGTCCTGGTGGCATTTCGTATTCAATTCAAGTGACAGTGAAGTGTTCGGATGGCTGTTTTGTTAAGGATGAGTGTCATAAAGTTGTTTACTCTAGATCATCAGAGTTAACAAGTGAAAGTAACATAACTGATGAAATAAAAACTTCAATTAGACTTAGAACAGGTGTGGGTGAAGTTGTAAATATCTGTACATAACATTGCAAGAAATATGTTGAAAAGTTCTTTAATTTATATGGTAGTTGTGTCCCATTTGTCATGTACAAGAAACCTATTTTGAAGTACTTAAGGGAAATCACTATGCAGCTGTCTGCTAAACATAAACATTTGAATCTTATACCACGTAAGGCTGTATGTGCATGCAGTTTTCAAAAGCTGAATAAAATCATAGAATTAGAGTTTGACAGAAGAACAACAATTATGGTAATTTTGAGCCAGAATGCATTGCTGTAGAATCGGTTAACCATGCATGTGTTTCTCTGGATGAAAATCCTATTCATTTACAAATGTTTCCTCAGTGTAAAAGAAGACAAAGAATGGAGCAAAAGATTACCTATAATGTAAAATTAGAAGAAAATTAGAAACTGGTATTTCATTTTCCAATGATGCTATTAACCATGAAGATATTACTCCAAATAACAATTTAGGTTACCTTGAATTAATATAAGAATTAAAGGAGAAATTTGCACATGCTAGCACATTTGATGAGAAATACAAAATTGTAAGTTTGGTGCCAAAATGCTGGATAGTTTCTAAAACCAAAGCGGAGTTAAAGTGCAGTGAATATTTAGTAAAAAATGCAGGAACTGTAAAGGAAAAACATTGTGTGCTACTAAATGTTAACAAAAAAAAAGTGGAAATCGCTTAAGTAATGAAACCGTAAAATTTGTAACAGATTTGTATAAAAGTGATGATATAAGCAGAATCATGCCTGGTTTAAAGGACTGACCAACAGTCAGATCTCCAAGTGGAGCAAAGACAAAATGACAAAAACTATCTAGAACTCTTTAATTTAAATTATGTTTACCTAAAATTCAAAGAAACTCATCCATGTATAAAGATAGGGTTGCAAAATTTGCTTCACTAAGGCCCAAGTGTTGCATACTGGCTGGTGCCAGTGACACACATTCTGTGTGCGCTTACAGCAGCAAATTGTGAAATTAATGTTTGCAGCTAAAGTGAGTAAAATGTCATACAAAAATTTTATGAAAATTATAGGTTGTGATAATTTAAGAGTTTTATGCTTTCACGAGGTCATTAATATCCTGGAGTGGATGTACTGGATGGAATCATTTGTGAGGAAGATGAGCTACTGAGTGAAATAAAGTACAAACAATGGTTGTCAACAGGCCGCTGTGAGCTTACCATCCTAGTGAAAAAAATTGAAGAATTTTTGATTGATCAAAAGAAAAGTTGATAAAATTAGAAACCCATAATTTTTTTGCAAAACGTCAGTCTGAATTTCTTAAATCAAAAAAAGAAGATATTACTTCTGCTGAGTGCATAATTTTGAGATATTTCTCAGAAAACTATACTTTCGTGATGCAATATGAAGTACAGTAATTTCATTGGGTTAACGCACTAGCCTCATTATACCCATTTGTTTTATATTACAAAGAAAGTGATTCCACAAAGTGTGAAACCTTTTGTGTTGTCTGAGACTATTTGACACACAACATTGTAGCTGTTCACACCTTTTAGAAAGTTCTGCTTCAACATTTGAAAGACAGATTTTGCAACTTGACAAAAGTGTATTATTTTAATGACTGTTCAGCTGCCCAATACAAAAACAAAAAAAAACAATCTTTGTTAACTTGGCTAAGCATAAAGATGAATTTGGTCTGTCTGCTGAATGGCATTTCTTTTGCAACATCACATGGCAAAGGTTACTTTTTAGGGGTCGGCATGAAACGATTGGCAAAATAGCAAAAAAAATATGTTTCAATATTTTTTGTATAGCTGTATGCTAGAATAAAAGGTGTATCAATTCTAGAATAAATCCAATTAATGTGACTGGTAAATGTTACAGAGTCACTTGTTTTATGATATTAATAAAAGTCCTTATCTCCATACCTGCCAATGCCAACTTAAAGGTTAAATTTATCAGAGGACAGAAACTGGTATAGATGAGTATGACACTTTCTAGATCTTCGTTGCGATTCGGGTTTTCGAGTTTCGCTCCACTAGCAACTGACTAGTGAGAGTAGTATTTTTTTTTTTTCAGTCCCAGCAAATTTTTATTTATTGTAACAAATAAAGGTGCGGAGTTTGTGAAATACAATAAAAATATTTTACTGATGCTGAAAACTGATCATGGCATGCGAAGTAGCTGCGTGCGGCCAGATATTAAAAATGGAATTGCATACATGGACAGTAAATTACCACAAATAATGTAGTACATAATAATTATATTACAAATGAGTATCTGTGCTCAAAAAAATCTGTTTACTGTCTTACAAATATATAATTAACTAACTGACTTAAAACATAGCATTTCACTTAGAGAAAAATGCTCATATTTTAATTATCTTTAGATTTCATAATTATCAGTATTGGTAAAAAATACTTGAAAAATGCAGTCACTAACAGTTACCTAGTGTCAAAATAGCTATTAATTATAATGACCAGAGAAAAGTGTTCCACACAGAATAAAGGGGTGGTAGATTGTCTTTTACTTGTCTGAACATGTCCCCAACATTTCCTTACATTTTGCCTATAGAACTTTCACCTTCCACTAAGGTGGAGGTCAATACTCGATCATAGCATATGGAAAAAGTGGTGGACGTTGCCACTGGCTTGTGGGTTCTCAGGGTAGTCCTGTTTATCCCACTGTTACATTGTGTCTGTCCTCTACCTGCACATCACTTTACCCTAACTAGAGCGGAAGACCCCTGTTTAGCACCGCTATATCAACAGATCCATGATTTTATGTTTTAAAAATATTTATCTTATTTAAATATACTTTCGTCACACATTAAGTGTTAAGAATCTTTAACAGCATATATTCAGTACCAAACTGCATTCAATAAACATAGATTTATGGCAATTCGTTAATAACAACAGCTTTCTGTACTTTGTTGCAAATGTAAGAGGAACACAAATATTTGACTGGTATGAGCATCTTAAAAGTCAGCTAGCAGCTTATAAATATACAAATTTGATGAAGGTGAGAAAAAAGCACACTCTGAAGGCTGACCAGACTATGGATGGAGAATTAATTCCTAAGACAGGGTCAGATAATTTTCATGTTGGTATATATAATGAAATTATCGAGACACTTGGAGAAAAGCTGCAAATGCAGTGTACATAGTATAACTTCTTTTTACAAGAATGACCTTGAGTTATCCATAGTATAAGAGTCACTGCATCTTAGAAAGCATCAGAAGATGTAGAAAATGACAACATATACAAATTTCTGCACTAACAAGGTTTTTTTAAAAGTGTATACAAATGTAAGCATACCACTCAGAATAATACTTAATGCTCCATTGACCAACTGTTAAGCCGAATGCTCCTTTTATACTCTCTAGAACATCAAAACTACTCTTATTTGTTAAACAAAAATTAATCACCATGAACGAATCGTGCAATTACAATGAAGATTGACACACAGTATCGTTATAGCCCGACATGTATCCCATTTGTGTTTAATGCGGTTTGCTTGCGTGGATGTGCCACTACAAGCCATACATGTGCCTCCATAATTAATAGCTGCAAAACATGGAAGAAGGCCTTAGTAGCAGTGTGAACCACAGAGTCAAGTTCAGTTAAAACTCAACATGCCCCGACGGTGCATTCGACAAGCTTTTGCCCAGCTGGCTGAGTTTGAGAAAGGCCGCATTGTCTGCCTACAAGAGACAGGTTGAATGTTTCGGCACATTGCTAGCCACTTGAGCCATTCTGCCTACACTGTCAGTCGGTGTTGAACGCTGTGAGAACAGGAAGGTACACTCATCTGCCAAGAAGGCTCAGGTTGATCCTGGCAAACCACCTGCAGGGATGATCATTTAATCGAGAGACAGGCTGTAATCACTCAATGGGCATCACTGCATACCATCCAGGGACATGTCATGGCAACTGGGGATATGCTTATGTTCACCAGTATCATATCCAGGTGGCTAGAAGAGCAGGATGTGTCGTTGCAGTGTCTTTTATGACGTCTAACATTACAACCTGAACATCGCTGAGCACATGTGACCTTCTGCCGGGAACAGGCAGCATGGCAGCTTGCAGATAGGCAATGAGCGGTGTTCAGCGACTAATCACGGTTCTGTCTGGATACAGACGACTGCCGAATTAGTCTGGATATATCCTGGCCAGCTCTGTGACCCATGCTTCATTGCAGAGTTGCACATCACCCCAGGGAGAGGTGTCATGGTGTGGTGTGCCATTTCTTATGATTCCTGCATCTCACTGGTGGTGATTGGCAGAACACTGATGATGTGGCGATACGTCCAGAAAATTCTGCAACCATGTGCATTCCCCTTCTTGGTGCAGCTTGAAAACCCCATTTACTGGCTTCACACAGCACAAGTATCTCTGGCCTACATTAGTGATATCAACATGCTTCTTTAGCCAGCAAGGTCCCCAGACCCTTCGCCCATCAAGAACATTTGGAACCAAATTGGACGGCAACATCGGCTAGCAGAAACTATGGTGGATTTTGGAGGGTCATTTGCGTTAGCTGTGGCAGCATCTTCCTCAGAAGAACATCCGACATCAGTATGCCTCCATGCCTGACGGTATTACCACCTGTCTTCATGCTACAGGTGGTCCAACATCCTACTAAGTTCATCCTGCAAGTGTTGGTCCCCTGCAATACATGCTTGTATGGTACAATGTTTTGATGTATTCTATTTACACAATTATATGTCCTGTACCTGTATCTACTTAGTGCCCCTGCGATGTCACCTTCGGGGTGATAAATTTTGCAGTGGGATGTGAACTTTGAGGACATTATAATTTCTTTACACCAAGGAAGGGTAAAATAATTTATCCCCAAATAAGAAATTAATTATTAATATATTTTGCTGCTGTGAAGAGTAGTACTTTTATAAATTATTAAGTGGATATAAAATATTTTCCTTGTTATTAAATAATACTGGTTATGCCTTTTCATTGCAGTATTATTTCACAGTAGTTTATAATGTTATTGTAATTGAAATCATCATGATGCATGTGGTATCATTGCTGTTGATTGTAAAATAAGAAATGCACAAAAATGAAAAAAAGGTAACAACAGATTGAGGAGGGGGCGAAACTTTTAAATGGGCCTACAGGCGACATCGTGGGAAATCCGGCCCTGCCCACCCTTCAAATTACCAATTTACACTCCCATTAACCACTGTATTACAACTCCAGATCAGACTCAATGAAATTTTTGAGCTGTACTGACATTTGGTGATTTAAAAAAATAATAAGGTGTGTTCTGACGATATATTTACTATGCTGTTATCAATTAAAGTTTTATCGTTAAGTTTTTAAAAGAGGCATTTATTCTTATATTTATACTTCTTTGGAGGGATTTGCAACAGATAGTTCAGAGCCCCTCTACAAATAAAATAAAGGCCAATTCCTTTCTAAAATTAATTATTATTCAGATTTTTGGGACAATAAATATTTTACTATATCTCATAACTTTTCGGAGGACCAACTTATATGCTAGTTTAATTTATATAATTTTGAAGCCACCTTAAATGTTCATATTTAGATCATTCTTTCCCACCCTGCATGATGTCAAAGGCTGATATGTAGGCAGACTATGACAGGCGGCGGGTAGACATCTTTCTAGCCCTCTGGAAAATCTTCCCTGGTTGGCATCGAAGTGAGAACAGACGTCCTTCTAGTCATCACACTAGCCTATATTTGCATGCCATCATGCCACCGATTCATCATCTGGCAGAGGGGGTTTCTGCTAATGCTAGATTTGGGCAATCACACATCCTGATTGCTGAAATCCACTACCAGATAGCCTGATTAAATTTATATGCAAGATGGCATTTTCAGGCTGGCTGTAGAATTAAGGCTTACCCACACCATCATAACTATATGCAATATTGATAAGAGAGTTGACAAAGTTATGTAAACAACAAAATATAAATATAATTAATATCTTGAATTCTTAATTTAACTAGAGATTCGCAGTCTGAATTGCTAGTGAATCTAAGCAATATTTTTATTCCACATAAACAGCATCAGTATTACTTGCACTACGTGCACACAGCATAAGAAACTGCCCTTGGTTATCACAGGTGTAATTGTAGAGGTATTGTAACTGTACCTGTAAATATGATGAATGAGGGATATACTCTACGCAGGCGTGAACCATAAGGTGCTGGCTCCAATTAAATAACACTACCGGTGCTGTTGTGTTGCCTTGTTCTGTGTCTAGACCAGGCACTTCACTTGCTACTTGCCTAAGAACACTGCTGAAGTACTCATTGTCTCTAGTCACTATGTAGACCCAGATCATTAGCAGTAGCAAACATGCATGTAGTAACATTCATTAAAATCCCTGAACAACTTCCTATACAGTTGCCAACATCTAATTTACCAGGCACACACATCTCCAATTTAACTCTGAAGCCATAAATGAAATGGCCATGCACATTGGGCATTTGACTCCAGCACTGGTTCACAACTTGGTTAGTCACATATCTGTCTGCACCACACATACCTGTGTTCAACCAATAAGGAAAAACTACACACACTACGGCTGAGCACTGGTAATAACTGCGTATATCTGCTGCTGATCACAACCCGGTCATAACTCTCACTGATAATGGCCCAGTGCCTGCTGCCACATATTGCCAGTCAGAAGAAGAAAACTTCTAGGCCAGGTGATGACTCACTTGTGCTACTTCCTGGTAACATGTGCCTCATAAGACCTCTTGGCAAGAACACACTGGCTGTCCACAGCCCAGCAATGACTACTCCAGACCATGGCTGGGTACCCACTCTTAGAATGTCGTTACGCTAGCTAACTAAAGACTGCAGGGCAAACAGGCGGCCACTCCCGGAACTACATTTATGTTAATAAAAAACACTAAAATAACTATAAATAACTGAAAATAGTAAAAAATGTAAGTATATATTAAAATTAAACTGAGATAAACAATCAAATAAACTCAAGACGGCCAGCATGTGTTATAAATCCTAAATTACAAAGAACGACACATGAAATAAAAAAAATGCATTTACAGGAAGTGTCAAAAGGTTAATCAGATTTCAAATAGATGAAGCTTTAAACCTAAGGAACAGAGAATTGTGTGGTGGAGTAAATTACTTGTGTGGCAAAGTTTTGCTTAAAAGTATTGCAAATGTTAAATATGCTTCTCCCACCCCCACCCAACAATTGCAGGTCTGGGACAACTGTGCAGTGTGGTGTTTGGTGAGAGTACAGCACTGCATCTGATACTCAGAGAATTCAGTATTGGCACAAGCAGTTACAACAAAGGGGTTGTTTGTGCAAGGGAAAATCAACAGGCACTGTAGTGTTTCCAACTAAGATGTTTCGCACATCGAGGATTTTTGCAAGAAGTCCAGAAATGTCTACCTATCATGCCAGCTGAGAGCTAGCCATTCTCACAAGACTGTCTGGCATGTTTTGCAACAGCATTTGTTATTTGAAACATAGAGCATTGAACTTGTACATGTCCTATGCCATAGTGATAAACAAAATGTGGTATTTGCTGCATTCATTCTCAAAAAAGAACTGGAAGATTAAAATTTTCTTTCATGCGTAGTGTTCAGTCACAAGGCCAAATTTCATCTCGGTGGTATGGTGAACTACCACAATGTACGGATATGGGGATAACAACAGCCACATGCTGTATTTTAAAATGAAGGAGCCTTCCTTACAATGAATGTGTTGTGTGCTGTTTTTCAAGAAAAGGTGTATGGTCTATTCTTTTTTCCTGAACATTATAATGGGAATCTCATCCCTGCAAATGTTGCAGAACTGGCTTTTCCTGCAGTTACAGGTAGATTCTGCTGATTTCATTTTCAAGCAGAATGTAGCACCTCTGCACTGGCTCTTGCAAGTTTGAACGTTCCTGGAAAACAAGCTTTTGTATCAATGGATCAGCAATCTGTGGCCTACAGATTTGGCATTACACCACTGGTTGTCAAGGTCGCCCGATCTCACTGTCTGTGATTTTTTTATTCTGGAGGTTTGTGAAGCAGTTTGTGCTGCCTCTGCGTACAGCAATGGACGAACTTCAAAATGGCATAAAAAAACAGGGAGGTACAATTTGCAGTAGAGAACAGAAGTGCATATTGCCTGTGCTAGCAGATGACTTATTTAGACAACATTCAAAACATGAGATTGAAGAAGTTAAGAATTACAATTGGTGGACAGGAGTATAACATCGAAGCAGATCTGCTCACCTCAATCTCATCCAAACAATTGTTTGCTTTTAGGAACTGAGGAAATTAGTTACTTGCAGCGTGGCAGCTGTTTCAATAAGTTATTTTATCAAGCATATTTCAGAACTTACTCAAAGATTAAAACATGCATGAAAGGTTAAAACGTGCATGATTCATCTCTCTCTTAATATTCAGTTTGCATATAAAGTGACCAGTATATTTTCCACTTGATTTTGCATAAAGAGTCATCTCATGAATTTGGTCAGTCAAATTCCACCTCACCCTGTTTTACCTATTACACATACATTAGACACCATCGAACACACCAAATTTACACTTTGTGCACAAAGTTGCACTGGTTAAATTATTTTTATGAATTTTTGTTCTGAATTGACAATAGTATTGCTGTATTAAGTAATTAACAATAATAATGTTTATAAATTCTGGTTTTGTTGTGAAGAAAATTTTTAAAACTACGAAAATATATTAAATTTGTCATGCAATAAATTTCCATTATAACAAGTCCAGAGTCCTTATGTAGTAATGTCGCATAGAATTTAATTAATTGTGGATACGTGATATGACTTCACATTAACATATAATTACACAGTTATTCAAAGTATATTATGCTTCACAATTAACATTTACATATACCATATAATAAAATAGGGTAGTCGTGTACGTCTGCCATTTTTTAACATAGACGAGTGCACCAAAATAATAGGAGTCAGGACTGGCACGCTTCACTATACTCTTTTGGTAAAGAAAGGAAACTTAACATGGGAAAGAAAGCACAAAATAAAATAATATAAATCGTGGCTAAAATGGCACACCTTAAGGAATTTTTTTGTGTAACTTGCCCGGGCCGTTTATTTTCAAAATTCATATTTTATGCAGTTATTAGTCAAAAGCAGTTCTTTTATGACCAAAAAAAGTATTTCTGAAATTTTTTTGTTGTTGTTTATAATAGGGGTGGTAACACATTTACCACCACCTAATAAAAACAATGACATTTTACTGATTTGTGCAATATAAAAAACATGAAATACAAAAAATATCACAAACAAACATGCATTTTTGTCAAAACTCTTTATTCTTGATTATTTAAAAAATAAAATACTTATTTATGACATAAAATCGATGATAGAAAAACCAAATGAATGTTGTAATGTAAATTACCAAATGTAATATTTCTACAGAGTCTCATGAAATAACATAAAACACGGGTTCTGCACACAGTGGTACAGCACACGTTGAGCATAACACCTTGGTACGTTTCTGATTTACTTTTGTGCTGCAATATTTGCACCATCTGTAGCTTCCTCCTTTGACTGGCATGTGTGTTTCAACATTTAGTAGTTCCAGTTTATTTAGGAATAGCAATTTCCTTTTTTGTTGATACCCAGATTGATTGTAGCTTTAGTTTTTTACTAGAGAAGCCTCCTATTAGGCCGCGAGCTACTATCAACCTAAATTCAAGATGAGAATTTCTTGACACTTTATGAATGTCCACCATATTTTTCGTGTAGTCAGCAATTGCTTTGAGACATGAAACTCACTTTTTCGAACCATCCTTCTGTTTTCTATATACCTCTGTCATGTCATTTAGATTATGTTCTGTTGAAAGAAGAGTAACGATCTCAGTATCCCTCCATTCCACTGCTACAGTGTTTTTACATGACAACATTAGTGATTAATTTTTGTTGTAACTTTTTTTTTTCTTCGTGGTTTTAGGAAGGTATTTTCTGCCAGTTCTGACTGTACCAATGGCATATAAGTTTTTTGAAAACAGTGTTTCCATCAATGGAACTGAAGTGAAAAAATTATCAAAAACCACCAAAAGAGGACAAGAATTATGTAAATCTTTGGTTAGATTTGTTATAACTCTATATCCCAAACCTTCAGAAATGGAACCATTGTCTTTTTTCTCTGTGTAAACCTCAAACTGATATAGATATCCATTTGATGCATCTGATCTAGCCCAAATCTTATAACCTCTTTTTACAGGCTTTCCTGGCATACATTGCTTCATTGTAGACCTTCCTTTAAATTTTACCATTATCTCGTCAATAGATTGTATTGAAGAGTTTGAATATTCTTCTTAAAATTTTTTGTCTAAATGAGTGATCAAAGGACGCAATTTATATAATTTATCAAATCCTGGCTCATTTCTATGGACAGCTTTTTGATTGTCATTGATATGCAAATTTGAAAGGATTTTTTTGAGTCTTTTTGCTGGCATAATTGATGAGATTTCTTGATTATTGAAAAAAGGGTCAGAAGACCAGTACAAATCTGATACAGGTAATTTATTGATTCCCATCATAATTAGGATTCTCAAATAAGCCTGCAGTTCTTCTTGCGTGAAGTAATTTTTTTGCTCTGCATATAAATTTGTTTCATCTATAATTTTTTTTATTATTGTACAATCAAAATATTGATTGAAATATTCAATTGGCTCTGATAGTCTTGTAAACCCTCTGTGGGTAGGCTTACCCTTACTGTCAAATTCTGGTATTTCTTTGGGCTGCTGGTTTGTTGACCATATGTACTCTTTACCGTCAGGGTTTTCATTTTGAATGGAATCTTCTAGAATTTCTTCATCTTCTGAACTAGATTCACCATTTTGGGGTAAAAAATCGGGATCGTCCACTGTATCATCGTCAGCAACAATGTTCATATAATCTTAAAATATATATATTTTATTTTATACGTTTTAGTATTATATTGTAACAAAAAAAATCATTGTTTGACCTGATTTATCATCATTACTTATACAATAAACTACCTGCATTTTGGAATTTATCCTCTGAATCAGATTCACCGTTTCGGGGTAAGAAATCGGGATTATCCACTGCATCATCATCTACAATAGTGTTCATGGAATCTAAAAAGAATATTTTATACTTTTATTCATACATTTCAATTTATAGTTTTACATGATTTATTAATAGTATTATTTATATGATAAATTACCTGCATTTTGGAAATCCTCTTCTGTATCACCTTCATTTTCGGAATCTTTAGGATCCTAAGGCAGAGCGAAATAAAGCTCTACAGCTTCTTCGGTGGTTAATTTTGTTTTTATTTTTAATGCGTTTGCCTAAAATATTATTCATTACATTGAGTTAGTTTCTTTTATTTTGAAATCACTTGAACAATCTGACAAAAAAAATTATCTTTAACATTTTAACTAAAGTAACATTTTATTTCAAATTATAATTTCTAAACATATAAATATTTATGTAATCCTAAACAAATGCAATAATATTTTCAATAATATAAATAATAATGAATATTGTAAATAACTAATAATTTAAATGATAATATAAAAGTATAAGAACAAATATGTACAAATAAATCAAGTACTATGCCAAACAAAATACTATTTCTAAAATGAATAGTTTTAGTAAAACTGTGCTTCAAACAGGCGGTGGTAAATTAATTACCACCTCTAAAATCACTAAACAGGCTGTGGTAAATATATTACCACCAAATATAAATATACACAAATAAAAATATTTCACAATATTTTCTTAAACACATAAGAAATTTTAGCTATCATATCTTTAAGATACACAATATATGAATACATAGCTTCTAACATATTTTTATGTATTATTTACACAACAAGATTGAAAAAAAAAATGTGCTTACCCCCTCCATTTTGCTTGAAAACTGATAGAAAGGGGAAATTTATTATTTTACAGGGTCCCTACTGCCATCTATTGGCCAATATTTGAAGTTCTGGTTTCAGACGATAAAAAATTCTGATATTGGGCGCTGGTAAATACTTTTCCACCTGGTGCTGGAAAACAAATTGCGGGGTGGTAAATATCTTACCATCGCCTGGAAAAGGGTTAAATTACAATTTAATTGGCGAAGAAATTTATTTCAGTAAATTTCAAACTTGTGGCACTTAAATTTTTAACCATGATTTTCACCACATTTCATTACTGTTTGGGCCTTGGTTGCTTGCTTACCAACCAGCTGTCGCTGCTTGCACTTCAGCATCTTATTCACATCATTTCCAAAGTCTGCTGCAGACACATTATGTACATACCACGTCTGCTTACACACCCAGTCACTTAAGTGCATACTGCTCCCATGTTGACTTCTGCTGGACGTGCTCAATAAGGTACTCTGCAGGCAAGTGGTTGTGTAACATTCCCTGAGCTATCCGTATACATGGAAGGCTCAATGGAAAACAGGAGGCAACAGTGAGCTGCGGAGAGGGGAGATCATACTCTTGGGTTTAAAATTGGGCTAAGGGTTTTATAAGTAAACTAAATGATCATTAACAAAGTTCGAAGTACCTGGTTGAAGTTAACTTTCTGTAGTTACTGTAAATGATCAAAGAACTAGAATTATTAACTTGCAAATTCCCTAATTGTGATGCATGGATTTTGAGTAAATATGTGCTTGTAAAGTATAGTTATCCAATCTTGCCTGCATACTGTACCGTCTATATCTTCGAAAATCTAATTACCAGCATGAAATTTTGAAAACTAGTGGCACTTTCCATTCTAAAGTTGTGCCAATGCTCTATATGCTTACCAACTCACAATATTTTATGCCATCTTATGTGTTTAGTTTATCCCATTTTGAATTTATGCAGCAAAATTACCAGTACATCACTATGTTCCAGCATGTAAACATAGAGAACTAATTACATATCCTGAAGACACCTGCAGTTACATGCACCCACTTCTTATTATTCTTACCTTTAACAGGTAATGCAGTTCCATCAGTCCTGAATGATAGTGAGAGGTGTGCAGAGCATGCGCCTTGCGAATTAACAATTTGTGGTCGCCATTCCGCTCCCATCCAGGACTTTGGTTGCCCTTCTCCTCAGTCTTGCCCACTCCATGTCCCCCTCCCTCCCGTGCATGCGTGTTTGGCAGCTTTCGACGCCTGGCAAATCAATAGAAGCTTGTGCACAGCCGTTTTATTGGCTTTATCGTCACTTCTTCTGCTTCAGCCTGGTTGACTTAGGCTACAATCGTCGCTTCACCTAATATCTTTGTGGTTAATTTGTTAATTAAGAACTCTATGGCACTTAGGCAAAGCGCAGGTGGGTAGTCTTCTGAAAGGTTTTTAGTGTGTTTGGTTTTTTAATGTTTTTCGTATGGCTAGTGTATGGTAGTTTGGGGTAGCACCGTATCTGTTGCAATCAAAATTCCCTTTTGGTCATCCATTAGAAATTCTCATTTTGGTTAACTTGCACAGTTGCAGTGTGGATCCCGGTAATTATTTAATGGTTTTTTTTTTTTTTTTTTTTTTTTTTTTTTTTTTNTAGCTGGCATTGTGAGTGTAAATTTTGATTGGCCAGTCTGCGCTGGTTAATGGAACTGCACTTGCTCACACGTTTCTGGTTATAAGTAGTTTTTGATAACCCACCGGCAGGAACATTTTAAATAGCTTAGCATTTTCTTTACATTTTACTTAAAGCCCCTCTGTTTTAAAGAATCATTTAAATGTGTTTGTTTTGTTATAATTGTATAGCTGTGGAGCTTTGTTCGGCTAACCTTGAGTGCCCCCACGGTTTTGGTGATATTTTTATTGTAATTCTTTTAAATTTGTTGTTTTGTATTAATGCGAGGCTAGGTATCTTTATTTGGCTCTGTGAGAGAGCCTATTGCAGTCCATTAATGTATTTTAATTATTTCTTCCAATTGTCTTTTTAATATACATTTTATTTAAACTTTGTTATTTCAATTAAAATTGTTTTTGATTTTGTTAAATTGGAATTTTGTAAAAGAAATTATTTGTAAGCCTGTAATTGTGATTAAATGTCATTGATACTGATTTCTTAATTTAGTTTGTATGCCACACTTGTGTTCCTGTTACAATAGGAGAGTGTGCATTTCAGCCATTTTTCTGAACATCCTGGGATAGTCCTTGAGCTTTGTATACCTACTGTTAATACACTGTCTCAATTTGTATTTAAACAATGCTTTGAATGTGCATTATATAGGATTAGTTAGTGGTGTGTCTGTGTCTGTCTGTGTGTGAGATATATATATATATATATTTAGTTAATTCTTTGAGTGAACATTTATTTACCTTTTAATAATATTGTAAAGAAGACTCTTCAAAGAAATATGTTTGTCAAAATACGTACTCTGAAACGTCATGAATCTAATGCTACTTTCTGAGAAACAATTTTCATAAGTGGCAGCTATTAAAGAAGTAATTTTAAGTAGTTATACTAATAAAGAGATGTAAATCATCTCTGCATTATTGTATCGTGTTATTTTCAAATGGTTAGCCTTTGTGTAGATGAATTTTTTTGTACAATTTTATCTTTCAGATCAACAATACACTTCAGGTAGTCTGAATGCTACTATTGAACATGAATGTATCATCCTGACTACAAAAATACACTTGTATATAATTTCTTGTTAACATTTATTAATATGTTTCAGGTGGAGTCAACGAGCCAGTAAAAATGTCCAAAATTGATGGCACTACATATGAGGTGGTGTACAGTCCTCGTAAAGAGGGACGCTATGTAGTGATGGTGACATTTTCTGGACAAGAGGTACCTCGCTCACCATTTGAGGTGAATGTTGGTCCATACAAGGAGACCATGATTCGAGCATATGGCCCAGGCTTGGTTGGAGGTGTAGTAGGCTACCCTGCACTTTTCACTGTGGAAACCAATGGAGAAACTGGAGCGTTAGGTATGATGTCTTTTTTACTGCAGTATATTTAATATTGTTGGAGCTTTATATTTGATTGCTTTTATTTATTCAAAGCAGTTTGATTTTTGTACTTTACATCATATTTCTGTTAGGTTTGAAAAGAGTTATCATATTGACGTGTGATGGGTACAGAGGGTAGGAATTGCGCTGTATTCACACCCTGGCAGGAATAACCCCGGGGAAGTCCTGCCGTATAAGGACATGTGGGGGAAGAACGGAAGCAAGAGAAAAACAGGGTAATTCCCAAAAAATAGCTGATATAAACCCTCTACGAAGGAATAAAGGGAACCCCCGCCGAGATTAGTGCCGACCCAGTTGCCAGGAACCCCCGAGACGCTTGCCGCACCCCCCTCCCCCTAGTTGGAGCGCACGAGCCGCTGACGAGAGACAAAATCCTATATCAAAAACGCGCGAGTTACATGGGGAAGTCCCTATTTCTCTCGAGACAATCTGCTGACAGCCAATTTGAATATATCGAGAGACAGGTTAAATTCGGGAGCAGCGAAGAAACGAGAGCAGTTGTCAGTCAGTTGTGGTCCAGCAGTCGTGATCAGTCGTGGATGAGGAGTTCTTCGGCAGCTGCGATGCGAGACGGAGAAGGCAGTTAAGTGAGAGGCAGTCGTATCACCAGGCCGGAGTTTGGGCCCGGCCCAGGCAGTAATGTACAATCAGATGTTCGCAGTCAGTTGTTCAACCGAGACGGGAGTTGTTCGGCGGTACAGCCGTGAGACGAGATAGATGCAGCCGAAACGGGAGAAGCCGAATCAGACATGGGAGTAATCAGTCGTGTGATGGAAACAGTGCCGAAAATGTGAGTAAATTCCCGGAAACAAGTGGCAGCCCCATTCCGAGAGGCGCCATTCCCTGAGAGACGTAGTCGTGTGCCGGATGGCGACGTCAGTTAGTCAGTAAGTCAATAGTAACATCACCGAGGAGAGAACCCAGGAACAGCCGAAACTTCATGTGTAAATTCCCGAGACAAACCCAGTAAAAGTACCGAGAACTTATCATTTCCGAAAACTTAGTGGCAGTTTCTGCTGTGAGGAATGCAGAAATGCGAGAGCCGGAAGCAGGACGAGGAAGCACTCTCCAACCAGGAACACCAGCCGGGGTTGCAGGGAAAGTACAAGTCACGGGAAAACCAATCCCGGACTTCAGAGAGAGTCAGTCAAAGCTGCAGGAAAAAGGCAACTTAGTACAGCACGCCAACGAGAGCCAGTCCGAGGGCCTGAACCAGGGCCACCCAACTCACCATGCCTCAGCTACCAACGAAGACAACTCACCAAAAGCTGCAGTCACAGATAAGTAGAGAAATGTCTCCCTTCAACAACCTTCCCCGAATCATAGTATTCAGCCCACCAGTCCGTCAGGCTTACGACTTGCAGGGGGGCTCAGTCTCGCCAGAGTGTGTAAATAACTATGTGACCTTCAAATCAATAAAATCCTGGTGTGTTAAATAACGGAAAATACGAGTATTTGTTTACTCCTAACGCGACAACCTCAGGTGCCCTTAGTCTGCACCTAAATAATTTAACTATATAAACTACTGGCCACCACCCTGTATAACTCAGGTGGCCTAGTAGCGACAATATATGTAGCAAAGTTCCAAAGTATATTCTATATGGGAAATACTTATTACATGGAACTTAAGTATAACATAGTCAGTTTGCATATTGTATATATCAGCGTGACACTACCAGTAGTTACTTCGACAGACAGTCAGAATTGAAAGTTAATTTTTTTATTGAGTATGAAGTTAAAGTTGTTAATTTATACTAGCAAGTGTGAAAAAAAACTCTTATTTTTGAGTATGCCACAGTTGAAGTATTCCATTAACATTGAAATATTTATTCTTAAATCTTTGATTCTGGTAGTCTTCTGCTTTGTGTTGAATGAGCAGGACACCAAGGTAATTCTCCCTCCATCCACCATGATGCCAATTTTGAAGCAGTAGCAGCTAGCGATGGATGAGTGTCCCATGAGCATAATTCGTAATTTTTCTTTTACAGACTTGGTTTTCTTTGTCTGTTTTAATTATGGAACTTTGTGAATAGCCCCCACATTTATCTGCATTGGGCATTCTATCCTCCACTGTGTTAGAGCATGCTCACAGCACACCTTATGTATTCCAAAGGACTCTGAAATGTCTAGTAGTAATCTTCGGTAGGCTTGGTGTGTGTCATCTACGCAGTGTAGGCGAAGCAAATTTCTATTACATACAGTAATTATCAAATACATTGAAGCATCTTATATGAAGGAGATGCATGGTTTCTGAATATTTATTAATAATTATATTATTATAATCATTATTAATAATTATTTTTAAATTTGTATTATTTTACAATGTTCATTAAGAAAAAACAACCTTAATGAATATTAAATTTATATTTTATGCAAGTGTGAGTTAACATTTCACTATTATCGCTAATTCACATTTAAGAATTTGGAGATTAAACTTTTGTTTGCTACAAGTGGATATTATCATCCCGCATATTTTCATTCCAGGAAATGTTTGAAGCCAGTGGCATAACTACTAGAAGGGGCAGGGTATACATTACCCCTCCCTAAATTTTGTTGAGGGTGCCAGAATGAGCGTAAATGGGCACCCAACCTGTGCTATTTTAATTTATTTCTAACTTTTGAATATATCTTTGTTTCTAGGTTATATACATTTCCCAGGCTTTTAAGCAGCATTCAATTTATGTTTTCATCACATCAAGATAAAATTTATGAGAGGAGAAAAAATGTCTTGAGAGAGGTGCCTAAAGGCTTTGCTGCCCCTCTTTAGGGGATGTCTGAAGTAATTGCTTCTCTTAAGTTATAGATGTTGTTTTGCCACTGTTTGAAGCAGATAAATTTTGTGTTCTTCCTTATTTATCTACTAAGTAGGTTTAATCTTTTATGCCTTTTGTGCAAAATAATAAATAAAATATTTATCTGATGTGTTTAAGGGTTCAGCATCGAAGGTCCTTCTCAAGCAAAGATTGACTGCCATGATAATGGAGATGGTTCTGCAGATGTGCGGTACTATCCAGCAGTTGTTGGCGAATATGCAGTTCACATACTCTGTGACAATGAGGACATTCCAAAGTCTCCATACGTGGCTCAAATTATTCCCCACACAGACTTCTATCCAAATAAGGTTTGTTTGATATTTTCTGTTTTGTAGGAATATAGATTATGTTAATGGCAACAAACCATTGTGCATTTGATTAGTAAATCTACATTTTAATTTATATTTTTACTGAATATTTGCAATAAATTGTAAATTTTTTCCATTTTGTTGTTATTTAGTTATTTAATTGGTTTAAGGCTATATGGTTATTTTAATTAATTCTTGTTTTGCCTTTTCAAAAATGATGTTAAATTTGTATAGTGAAAATAACAAAATTTTTGGTTTCATAGATGTACTAGAATAAATTGTAGGTCACACATTTAATTTTGTGAAAAAGCATGAGAAAATGCATATTGAGGGCTCTGCCTGAATGGCACATAGTGTGTGCAAAGGTTTGGTAAAAAATATGATTAAAAAACTGTTTGATATTTTGTAGTGTTGTCTGAACACAAAAAGCATTTAATAATAATTTTGTTCCCAAAGAACTCTTTCAAGTTCTCATTTAAACTCTAAGCATGAATTTTTTGGCTGTGAAAAATGCTAAAAGGGGCATTTTCAGAATTGGTTTTAGTTGCTATATTTTCTATACTGGAACTTATTTTTCTTCAGACATGCATCAAAATCATTGTAACAATATGTTTATCTTTATTATCATGCCATAAAAATATAGGGTGACTGCTTAGTCACATTCAGGGGAGTCACCAATGGAAAGACTGCATAACAATTGAGCACCTTGTGTATATAGGCGATGAGGTAAGTGGTGAGTGAGCAAGAGTCTGCCTTGGAGCTTAAGTGTTTTGATGTCTCAAAATGCCTCAAAATAGCTAAGGTGAGGCAGAATTCTTAATTGAATGACTATAGGTAATTTCATTAATTCTCATAAAATGAGACTGCATTTCATTTTATCAAAGAAACTATGCNTAATTCTCATAAAATGAGACTGCATTTCATTTTATCAAAGAAACTATGCATAAAACACACAGTTTTTTATTAAACGTTCAAGAAAAAATGTAATTACAAATATGATGACAAATAATTTTCAGGCTTATTTAAGTAGCACAACTGATTATATCTAATAACATTGACATAATTTTATGTAAAAAAAAAAAAAGGACGCTGTTACTGAGCATTATATTAACGTTTGTGAGATAATGTAGGCGCATGTTAAATGTCANTTTGATGTCTCAAAATGCCTCAAAATAGCTAAGGTGAGGCAGAATTCTTAATTGAATGACTATAGGTAATTTCATTCATTCTCATAAAATGAGACTGCATTTCATTTTATCAAAGAAACTATGCATAAAACACACAGTTTTTATTAAACGTTCAAGAAAAAATGTAATTACAAATATGATGACAAATAATTTTCAGGCTTATTTAAGTAGCACAACTGATTATATCTAATAACATTGACATAATTTTATGTAAAAAAAAAAAAGGACGCTGTTACTGAGCATTATATTAACGTTTGTGAGATAATGTAGGCGCATGTTAAATGTCAAGGCCTGAAACCTGTGTCAATTCAAGAACGTTGTCTCTTGCATGTGGATAGTGACCAGGAGATTGTATGGAATTGTGTTCTTTATTAGTAATCAAAGTTGATAGTATGGAGGCTTACCTGTGATATTAAAAATAATTCTGGTCTATCATATCTTATGCAATATGAGCAGCAGTGAAGCTAATGACAAAATAGTTAATACATGTTTTGACTATCATGCCTACCTCTGGAGATTGACTACACCAAGCTGATCAGAAATAATATGCATACTTCCAGCATGCTCCCACTATGCTACATATAAATAGTCTCATCATTCACCAAATTTTCTGGTATTTGTAATCTTCTAGAAATAATAAGAACAAATAATTCCACAAAGTAATCACCACCTGTCTTTCTTAGTAAATATATATATGGTTGCCAACCAGCACATTTAATAATAGTTAGTGCTTTATATGCTTATCTGTCTCATGAGATTGTTACATGTTTTGTTAAGTGGTTTTTCAAATTTTAAAATGTTGAGTTTTCTTGAATCATAAATGAGTGTGTCAGCCACAATTATTTCTCATTATTTTTCATGCTTGTCACTTAAAATCTGAGCAATGGCCCAAGAATTTGTAATATTTGCTTTCACCATGGATTCCATACTGTCACACTTAAGTGACTGTTTAACTATCACACCAGACAGATAGGTGCTTGGACAGTCCATGGGAAATTCATCTTTGCTGTGCTGGATTTGGTAATTCTGTTCACGCACATTCACCTAAAACCTTTACATTATATACTCACTGGTGTCATTGGCCTTCCGATGNTAAAAAAAAAAAAGGACGCTGTTACTGAGCATTATATTAACGTTTGTGAGATAATGTAGGCGCATGTTAAATGTCAAGGCCTGAAACCTGTGTCAATTCAAGAACGTTGTCTCTTGCATGTGGATAGTGACCAGGAGATTGTATGGAATTGTGTTCTTTATTAGTAATCAAAGTTGATAGTATGGAGGCTTACCTGTGATATTAAAAATAATTCTGGTCTATCATATCTTATGCAATATGAGCAGCAGTGAAGCTAATGACAAAATAGTTAATACATGTTTTGACTATCATGCCTACCTCTGGAGATTGACTACACCAAGCTGATCAGAAATAATATGCATACTTCCAGCATGCTCCCACTATGCTACATATAAATAGTCTCATCATTCACCAAATTTTCTGGTATTTGTAATCTTCTAGAAATAATAAGAACAAATAATTCCACAAAGTAATCACCACCTGTCTTTCTTAGTAAATATATATATGGTTGCCAACCAGCACATTTAATAATAGTTAGTGCTTTATATGCTTATCTGTCTCATGAGATTGTTACATGTTTTGTTAAGTGGTTTTTCAAATTTTAAAATGTTGAGTTTTCTTGAATCATNATCTGTCTCATGAGATTGTTACATGTTTTGTTAAGTGGTTTTTCAAATTTTAAAATGTTGAGTTTTCTTGAATCATTAATGAGTGTGTCAGCCACAATTATTTCACATTATTTTTCATGCTTGTCACTTAAAATCTGAGCAATGGCCCAAGAATTTGTAATATTTGCTTTCACCATGGATTCCATACTGTCACACTTAAGTGACTGTTTAACTATCACACCAGACAGATAGGTGCTTGGACAGTCCATGGGAAATTGATCTTTGCTGTGCTGGACTTGGTAATTCTGTTCACGCACATTCACCTAAAACCTTTACATTATATACTCACTGGTGTCATTGGCCTTCCGATGNCTTGGTAATTCTGTTCACGCACATTCACCTAAAACCTTTACATTATATACTCACTGGTGTCATTGGCCTTCCGATGGCACATTTATGTGAGAAGCTGTCATTTAATTCACTAAAATGCTTTATCTTGTACTGATTAAATGTTTGTGACCCATCCAGCATTAGTGACATTCACTTTTTAAAAATTGTTTTCCTTAGGGCTTTTAGCAATGTAACTTTTCATAAAATTGTGTGACTTTTGCTGATTGTGGCTACTGAATAACCAAATACATCAGATTGGTCTTGTATGATCTTGTTCACAACATTGTTCATGGCTGCCATGTGGCTATAGAGACAGGTGTATCAATGACCACAGCATTAAATATAATAGCATTAATAGTTTCTCTTGCCTATAGATGAGCTGGCATACCCTAAAATTTACAATGGAGTGTTTTCTAAAAGTTCTTAGACATTGCACTGTAGATCACAGTGAATCAGCTTCAAAATCTGGAATTAAGATCTTAGTTTTAACATAGTGGCCCTGCATTTAATTGCAGTCTGGTATCCACATTCACCCAACATTATTTTTTCAGTCTTTGATTTGAGAGCCAGCATGCTATACATTTACTTAGAAGTGTGTTAATGTGACCCTATATTTTGTGTGGCATTTTCACAGGAAAGATGTGTATGGTTTTCTCACATTATCTTGAGTTATTGTGCACAACACCCCTGTCACATGTTGGGATATACTTTTGGCTATCTAGTGCAGCTATACATGATATATCTAGTAGACTTATACTCAACTTAACAAAACTATAAATCTTTTAACTCCACATTCACAAATACACCCACATCCAAGAGTGGGAGTGATGCTGCAACACACTATGTTAATATACTGTTTTATTCTTAGTAAGTTACTACTTTACCAAATGTTTAATATGTGATTTGAGCAATGTTTCATGAATGACAGGAACTAAAAGATTATTAAAACAATCCACTTATTAAAATGTTAACTTTNTGATTTGAGCAATGTTTCATGAATGACAGGAACTAAAAGATTATTAAAACAATCCACTTATTAAAATGTTAACTTTTGAAAATATTCCTGGTTATTCTCAATTTTTTCAGCTGTCTGTGCACTTATGTATTATTTGGATATCCTTTATCTGAAAATACATGGAAAAATATATTTAAACTGAAATATGTGATATGGAAGCAAATTTAATTTAATAATATATACAGTGTTTGTTTTCAGAAAACAATTTTTTTTTCATTGGTTGTTAACAGTGCTAACTTATGCAATCGTTTATTTACTTANTGATTTGAGCAATGTTTCATGAATGACAGGAACTAAAAGATTATTAAAACAATCCACTTATTAAAATGTTAACTTTAGAAAATATTCCTGGTTATTCTCAATTTTTTCAGCTGTCTGTGCACTTATGTATTATTTGGATATCCTTTATCTGAAAATACATGGAAAAATATATTTAAACTGAAATATGTGATATGGAAGCAAATTTAATTTAATAATATATACAANTAAACTGAAATATGTGATATGGAAGCAAATTTAATTTAATAATATATACAATGTTTGTTTTCAGAAAACAATTTTTTTTTCATTGGTTGTTAACAGTGCTAACTTATGCAATCGTTTATTTACTTATGAATCATACACATGATATAGAGTTACTTCAAGAACATTGAAACATTTTATCAGGGTATAATATTTAAATTATATAAAATATAAATATATGTAAAGGTATAAATAAAAATTAAATTTTGGTCTGTTTGATTTTAAAGCTGTGTGTTGAAAGACAGTTACTATAGCTGACAAACATAATTTGTTTTGTTTTTTGAATTGTTGCTCTTGAGGTTAGTGAAAGTGAAAATCTGCACTGTTTCCACCTGGGGCAGGGTCATAATGGCTGAGAGGAGGCTGGTACTTATCGAAGCAGGCTGCCCTAACTGAGGGATGGACATGGTATTCCAGTCATCCCAAAGAGTAGATAGGGTGAGATGAAATGGGGGTGGAGAAGCAGTGAAATGAAGATAGGAGAGGAAATGAGAGTGCCCCAAGAATACCCCCATACCATGGCAGTGCCCCCCACACTCCTCACATGAGACGTATTGTCTGGAAAATTTCCATGCAACGGGGCTAGGGATTGAACCAATAACCCCAAAAGGGAAAGGCCAGTAACTACATTGTGGTAAGTAAAACGGAATATTATTTTGGAGATGTCATTTGTAAGGTTTGTATGTTATATTTCTTATTGAAAATATATGTACATTAGCTCA
Organism: Clitarchus hookeri; assembly: GCA_002778355.1. NCBI lineage: Eukaryota > Metazoa > Arthropoda > Insecta > Phasmatodea > Phasmatidae > Clitarchus > Clitarchus hookeri. The sequence continues at coordinate 327,805 of NQII01000130.1, read as the reverse complement.
GTGTTTGTCCTTTTTTCTAGGTTGAGTGTCATGGGAAAGGTCTTGAAAGTAATGGAGTTCAGAAAGGGAAACCTGCAGAATTTAAAATAGATACAAAGAAAGCAGGCTCTGCACCGCTGGATATACAAGTAAGACTCCATCTGAACATTATGGTTTCATACTTTGTCTCTGCCCTATATCTGAGCACAAGCATTACAGTACTAATAGATATTTTGGGCTTATAAACTACCTCAAATAGCCACTCACGGTGTGGGTGTGTTTGATAAGGTAAACTGGGATTGTACCTGCTTCTTTGTGCTGTAAGTAAGTCACATTTTATCCCTGTTCCATAACTTAAAATAATGTTTAAAACTGGGATTATATTTTGAAAAATTTGCATATTGCTGTAAAAGAAATAATGGTGCATTACAAAGCTATTAAGAATATACTACTGTAAATGGAAAGAAGAAAGTAATTTCCTTTAAAATGAAATGTTATGTTCTTTTTATTTTATGCTTTAGGGCAAAACACATGTTCAAAATTTAAGTTTTCGTGGGTTGTTACAGCTTTACATTTTTAATGCTGTGCATGAAGTAATTTATAAAAACACAAACGGGTTGCACAATGATAACACAAAACCCACATTTGGGAGTACCTGGGTTAGTTTCCTAGTTCAGATATCCTGGTTTTGTTTTCCATGACTTTACAAATTCATTCACTAAATGCTGGAATGGTTCCTTAATTAAGTACATGGCTGATTGTTTTTCCATTATTTTCTGAGCAACTTGCTCCATCTTTAGTGAACATGCTGTCAACGAGACATTAAGCACTACGTATTTATCTACCTATAAAATACACTAATTAAAAAGAAAAAAGTTACTAATTTAATTAGCCTACTTTCCTCAACATATGTATATGAATAAATATGATGAAGTAGGCCCTACTGTAATGAGATAAAAATATGTTAAAATAAAATATCTAAATTGCTATCATTTTGAAAATAAGTTTCTGATCCACTTAGAAATACATCAGTTTACATGGCCTACTGATAGTAATATTTGTTCTACAATTTGGTGGGTATCAGTTGTTGTTGTTTTGAGATATGGCATAAAAGTGGAGTTATCTTATAAAATTGTGGGGGGAAAAAAGAGGCCATGTAATAGCATATTTAATGTTTGTAGTTGATACTTTCAGTGCATCAAGTTTCATAGAAATTGGTTAAGATATATATTGCAAATTAACATAAAATATTTATATGGCCTCAGTATTTAAAATAAGTGCAGTATTCATTTAAGTAATATATGGTAATATGGCCTACAGTAGTTTGTTACCTGTGAAATTTGGCAGGAATCTATTGGGTAGTTTCTGTGATATGATGTGAAACATTGTTTTAATTTTATGCGGCCTTTCAAAATGGCAGACCAATAATAATGCAGGATATTTAAAAAAATTCATCCAATTTCCAAATGCTATATATTTTAAACTAAGAAACACAGAACTACGCAGTAGAAAATAAAATACATGTATGACAAAGTTTTTATTCAAAGTATTACAAATTCTCCATATGCCCCCTGCACTTGGGCTCTGAATCACTTGGGTGCTGACTTGGTGTTTGGTTGAGCCACACAGAGGTCCCACACATCAGCGAGCATGTTTATTCACTGCTAAGAGAATATTGAAATGCTTTACTTGGCTGCTGCTAGGTGCCACCCTGGTGTATATATAGGGAATAGTCAGTAGGCAAGCTCCATTCAGTATGCATTAGGATAACCACCCCACAACAGGAGGCATTTTACATTCTCCAGTTCAACAACTGCAAGTCTGTGACAATTGTGTAGCGTGATTTTCAGCGAGAGTAGGGTACTACACCCTCTACTGCTTGGAGCAATTGACATTGTCACAAATAGTTTCAACAAACAAGTTGTTTGTGTAGGATAAAATCAACAAGTTGCCCCCATATTTCTTACGAAGAAGTTGGGTGCATCCAGAAGAGTTCTGTAAGAAGTCCACAGAAATCTACGTATCATGCCAGTCGAGAGCTAGCCATTCCCCATACGACTGTGTTTGTTCATCAAACCAAACAGGATTTAACTCTTACACATCCTATGCGAATATGATGATGGACACTATAAGGCATTTTGTGCATTATTTCTTGAAAAGGAAGGAAGTGGAATATGTCACTTTCACACTTAGTGTTTAGGATGAGGCCATATATAAACTCAGTGAAACGGTGAACCGCAGCAGGGTACGGATGTGTGGATCAAAGCAGCCATGTCAGTCTAGCATGGGAGAGACTGCTCTATAGTGAATGTGTTTGCTGCGAATTCCGAAGAAAAGGTTTATGGTCTCTTTTTTTTTTTCCCCAGAATACACTGTCACTGGAATTTTATGCCTGCAAATGTTGCAGAACTGGCTTTTCCAGCAGTTACACGAGTTACAGGCAGATTACGCTGATTTCGTTTTCTAGCAGGACCTAATCTCGCTGTATGTGAATTTTGTTTGTGGGAGTTTGTGAAGCAGTCGGTTTGTGTTGCCCCTTCCTACAACAGTAGTTGAACATCAAAACAGCATAACAGTAGCAGTGACTGCAGTAAAACCAGACATGCTTGCTAATGTGTGGGACGAGTTTGACTATTGTGTAGTTGAATGCAGTGTGTCTGCAGGGAGGCATATTGAGCATTTGTGACGATTGTAAGCAAAATATTGTCAGACATGTATTTCACTTTGTACCGCAAGGTTTCCTGTTCCATGGTTCCTTGTTTGTTAGGATATAGCTTTTGAAATTGGATGAATCTCTTTGAAACAACCTATACTTTCCTATATTAAATATATACATGATACACTGTCGAGTACAAATTTGATACACTGTCAAGTACAAATTTAGATTGAAATTATTAATTGGTTCTTAAGATATGAAATGACACCCTAAATAAAACAATTAGTTATAAATATAATTGAGCCTACTTTTCTTTACATGGATGCAAATCATTTTGATGTAGTTCTTAAAAGTTGGACAGTAGGTGGTCTTAACATCTCTTAGATAGTGATATTATTAATTATACAACCAGAAACAAATGTAATTCTATTCAGACAAATACACATGTACCTGACTTGTGACTTCCACACAGAACACCTTGTACTGTAAGCTGGCACGCAACCAACCAAATTATGGAGGTAGGATTCTGAACATAAACTTCTACAGTAATCAGTCTAACAATTCAGTAGACTGGGTTTACTAATTAAAAATATTTTCGCGGACATCATTTTGAAAAAAAGTGCGCAATTCACTTAAATCATGTAAGTTTACATGGCCTGCAATAGCACTACATCGTGCAGAATTTGGTGGAAATAGGTTGACTGGTTCCCAAGATATGGCATAAAAACTTTCGTTTCTCACTTGGCATTATCTTAAAAGGCATAAAAACAGTGTCTGTATAGGCATATCTGTTGCTTCTAATAGATACTGTCATAATTAAAAGTTTGGTTGTAATTTGTTAAACTATTTAATAAATGTTATAAACTTATCAAAATAAATTATATTGCACAATTTTGGAAAAAATAGTTTGACGCACATAAATAATGCAAGTTTACATGACCCACTGTTGTACTACTTGTGCGATAAATTTGGTGGAAATTAGACTAGTGGTTCTCGAGATATGGCCAAAATGTTGCATTTTATCATCTAGCACTATCTTATAAAAAGGTGGCAAAAGCTTTCTGTAAGCATATTTGATGTTCCTAATGGATACTCTCAGCATACAAAGTTTAATCCAAATCAGTTAAATTGTTTTATATATATGAAAAACTTATTTAAAATATTTATATGGCAGCCATACTATAAAAAATAATCACAACCACTTAAAACATGACCTACTATAGCACTACTTGTGTGCAAAGTTTGGTGGGAATCTATTGATTCGTCCCAAACCTATGGTGGGGCCACGGTGGCTGAGCGGTTAGCCTGCTCACCTCCCACCAAGGCAAACCAGATTCAATCCCCGGCTGGGTCACTCCCAGATTTTTGCATGTGGGAATTGTGCCAGATGATGCCGCTGGTCGGTGGGTTTTCTTGGGGATCTCCAGTTCTCCGCCCTTTCATTCTGGTGTTGCTCCATCCTCACCTCAATCACCATCATTGGCTCTCAATACCTCGCTCTTAAGAGCTGCCCAAATCTCTTCATCCCGAAGATATACATATAAGCTCAAGCTCCATTTTCTTGTGTGGTGCTCTCTTAGTTACTGGAGAATAAAACAGTTGTGCATTGGCACATTTTATTTGTGTCTTGGATACTACTAAATATTAGTCAGTTGAAATTGTTTGGGGTATATGGCATACTAACCTAAAATATTAACATGGCTCTTTTGAAAATGCGACTACCTCCTTAAATCATAAAATGTAGATGGGTTACAAAAGTATAACTTGTCTTCCCCCCCCCCCC
>NQII01000130.1:296967-323321 GCA_002778355.1 Clitarchus hookeri | reverse complement strand
ATGTGATGGTGAAATTTTAGAATACCACCACAGCCACCCCGTGCTTGTTGTAAAAGGTGACTAATCAGGACATGGTTGGGATATTAAATTTGTTTGGACCATCCATCCTCTAATGTTTCTTCTATTTTATCATCTTTCTCTATCCACCTCACCAGGTCCTGTTTCATCTTCCTTCTTTACAGTATTGTCTCAAGCCAGGGCGATGTCCTTCCTAACCAGGGTCTATCTTCACAAATGAGTACTGCCTCTAAATAGTTTGACCATATATGGTGCCTTTGTTGGTGACAATCTAGCAAACCCTTCTCACTGGTTCAGCAGGCAAATCTAGATGCGGAGCCCATATCCATGTAGCACCAATTGGTGCCTTCTTGGCAGGAGGGGTTGTAATGGCAGATTAGTCCATACACCTAGACCTGCCGGGAAGGTGTGTTACCGCTGTACATAGGCAGCCGGTGTAATCAACCACAAGTCCCCTGAAATGGCACTGAAGAGTCTCCTTTATAGTAGGAAGCATGGGATGTTTTCTCCAATAGGGAAATGAAATTGGCTTTGCTTAGGATGTAAGATTTTGTCTCTGGTTTGCCCCAGTGTACACTTTGGTGTGCTATTAGGGCAGTAATTAGCAGTGAATAATGGCAAAGGGTAGCTGTTTTCTAAGTATTATTTAGGTCTGTGGGAGGTTGGTCCCCATCCTAACGGCACAGCACAGGAGGTATTTTAACTGCAGGCTTATTTTCTTCCCTCCCNAGAGTCCTAGTACATGGGGTCCTATACCATGGCATTTAAAAGCACTCCAAAAAGGGTGGCTCCCTCGACAGCCACTCAAAACTGCACCACGATGATACTGGTAGTGATTCAGATTGTGATTCTGTAGTGCATCAGTCTACCACTGTTAAATTACCTATGCCAAGCTTTTTGGTTATCAGAGGTTTAGAAGGGCACACTTTCGAAAAGGTGTCTCCTTTAGAGTTACAAAAATCATCAATGGAGCAGCAAGTGGTCCTGTTGCTGTCTGTAGGAAGATTAGTGAAAGGTGCGAACTTCTGGTGGAGACATTGAGTGTTGCCTAGTCGTGGGGACTCTAGGTGATGAAGACTTTCAGTGGGGCAACTGCAAAGTTCCCTGTTGAGGTCAAGTCTCATGTGTTCCTCGACTTCAGCAAGGGTGTCATCTGGTGTCCCAACCTGTTTGACATCCCAGATAGCAAGGTATTACATGAGCTGCAAANGACTTCAGCAAGGGTGTCATCTGGTGTCCCAACCTGTTTGACATCCCAGATAGCAAGGTATTACATGAGCTGCAAAACCATTATGTCATTGATGTTCGCTGTGTGTTGAAGATGACTGATGGTGTTAAGTTACCTACACCTTTCCTCATATTGACTTTTCCACACACACTGGAGTAGTCAATAGTTTCAGTCGATGAACTTACACAGTGTTAAGCAGTTTATTTCCTATCCTTTCTGTTGTTAAAACTGTCAACAGTTTGGCCACTCATCTGTGAACTGTAGGAACTCGCCAGCTTGTCCGAAGTGTGCTNGACTTCAGCAAGGGTGTCATCTGGTGTCCCAACCTGTTTGACATCCCAGATAGCAAGGTATTACATGAGCTGCAAATCCATTATGTCATTGATGTTTGCTGTGTGTTGAAGATGACTGGTGGTGTTAAGTGACCTACACCTTTCCTCATATTGACTTTTCCACACACACTGGAGTAGTCAATAGTTTCAGTCGATGAACTTACACAGTGTTAAGCAGTTTATTTCCTATCCTTTATGTTGTTAAAACTGTCAACAGTTTGGCCACTCATCTGTGAACTGTAGGAACTCGCCAGCTTGTCCAAAGTGTGCTGNTGTTGTTAAAACTGTCAACAGTTTGGCCACTCATCTGTGAACTGTAGGAACTCGCCAGCTTGTCCAAAGTGTGCTGACCCACCGCATCCTGATACCCCTCAGTGCAGCAAACCTCTGCAGTGTGCGAACTGCAGCAAAGGACACACTGTCTGGTTGAAGGAATGCCCTGTTTACCAGGAGGAGCAGGCTGTTCAGTGCATCCAGGCCATCAACAAGGTTTCCCTTGTCGCGGCACGGAAATGGTTCCATACTTTCCAGGGCTCAAAGGCTGCTGTTCCCTATAATTTTTCTGTCAATACTCGACCTGCAGTAATGGATGCATGTATTTGCATTCAATGTGGCTGCCCAAACAGAAGTGTCTGTGAGTGCACGAAAACCACAGCGAGTTGTGGTAAACTGATCCATGACAGTCACTACACAGTGAGGGCAAACTGACAAAAACTGTCAAAGCCGGTTAGTAAATCTCGGCAGCAAGCCGCTGCGACAAAAGTTAAGCCAAAGAATCCATCCCTTTATCCCTTCCTGCTTTTTGTTTGAGTAACTATTGAGTATTATAACGTTAGTTTTTGAAAACTATAATCTTTTTTTTTTTTTTTTTTTTTTTTTTTGTTATATTATTTGGCCATGGCTATATAGTCGGGTACCCACGATTGCTTCATTTGGAAATTTACATAACTGAAAATTTACTCTTAACTTTTATTTTAAGTTTAAAACACAAATAAATTTTTATTTTAACAGTCTAAAAAATTACACAAACATCAACTGATGTCGCGTCAGACAGAAAGTTTGGAGCACTCCAGAGCACATGCAGCAGGCAAAAATAATCTTAGAGGTTAAATTATTCCACATTCAAAAGTTACTGCAGTACTGACCGAAAGAAGTGGAATCATTGTCAAACGACCATGCCACGATTGAGTGCTCTGCTCACATCACAACAAGGATGAAATGGCTGGCCATAAGATTAAGCGACCATGCCGGGAACCGTNGATTGAGTGCTCTGCTCACATCACAACAAGGATGAAATGGCTGGCCATAAGATTAAGCGACCATGCCGGGAACCGTTAAAACTGCAGATAAAAACTAATTCATCAATGGATGATGAAGGATCCCAAAAGTAGACTGCATGCTGTATGGCGAGAAAAAGAAGAAGAAAGTTACCTGAGTGAAAACCTATATATATATATATATATATATATATCTATGTATGCTCCGGACTTTGTGGTCTTGTGCAACTAATCTTTACATAAATTGAAAGTCAAGAAAGACATATAATCATTCACAAATTAATTTTTTCATTTTGATAATTGGAAATTAAGAGTTAACACATTATTACGTACATAAATAATCAATAGATACAAAGAAAAATATTTCTTTAAACAAGGAACATAAAATAAAATACACAGATAAGTATTTAAACTTTACAAAAATTTTCAGATGATAAAGTTTGTTTTTCAATTTCAAAGTGAACAAAAAAAAATATTAAGCAGAAGTAGAGCATGTTCTAATAGTAAAAAAAAAAATATTTTTGTAAAACTCCAAATAAATAAGAAAATAATAAACAGAATTTCATAGTGACATGAAACAAGTGCCAACACAACTGGTACACAGTGCACACACTCAAGCTAACCTGTAGTTCTTCCGTGTCTGTCAGGCTCGAGCATAACATGTCGAGGATAGCCTGCAGAAATCCTGGTGAGAATGCAATTCATTGCTCATGGTACATACTACCAATAAGTTTATCTGGGACAATGTTCAGAAGCTGTGCGATTAATCTCTCAGTACACAGGTTCCCTTCCTTCAGGTTAATAGCCATATTATTACTGATAGGACGAACATTGCGGATTTGTTGTCAATATTTTGCAGATGTTTTGAGCAGCGTGCATNTTACTGATAGGACGAACATTGCGGATTTGTTGTCAATATTTTGCAGATGTTTTGAGCAGCGTGCATTATGCTCCCTCATTTGAAGCCATCAAGGAGTCATGTGAGATGGTGAGTATCCTGAGGATGAATATAACCAGCCTTTCACCCTTCTCGAGTTGAAGCAGTCTTTATCACACTTGAAGCACACATTTGTTGGTCCCATCAGTATCCACTAAGTTATGTTGCAACACCTCCTGCTCGATGGGAAACTGTTTTTGCCAAGGACCTTTAATAATATTTGGATTTCTGGTGTTTTTCCCTTGAAGTGGTGCGAGTCAACCCTTGTAGCAATTTTTAAACCAAGGAATATNATATTTGGATTTCTGGTGTTTTTCCCTTGAAGTGGTGCGAGTCAACCCTTGTAGCAATTTTTAAACCAAGGAATATCAGGTAAATGTTTTCAGCTATTGACCTATTTCCCTCACCAGCTGTCTGCAATACCATGGAGTGTATAATGCACGTCTGATGTACTACCTTGAGACCTGGCAGCTGTTGTCGCCTCTTCAGTNATATTTGGATTTCTGGTGTTTTTCCCTTGAAGTGGTGCGAGTCAACCCTTGTAGCAATTTTTAAACCAAGGAATATGAGGTAAATGTTTTCAGCTATTGACCTATTTCCCTCACCAGCTGTATGCAATACCATGGAGTGTATAATGCACGTCTGATGTACTACCTTGAGACCTGGCAGCTGTTGTCGCCTCTTCAGTGTGGTTTCCACCAAAATGTTTCTGCGGTGGATCATTTGGTCAGCTTGGAGGCTGCCATACAGACCGCTTTTGTGCGAGGGCAGCATTTTCTTGCTGTCTTGGACCTGAAGAAGATGTACAACAAAACATGGCGACATGGTATCTTGCGTCAGCTGTCTGCTTGGAGTTTTCATGGATATCTTCCTACTTTTATACAGAAATTTATGTCCTTCCACACCTTCAGAGTTTGCAATGGTGCTACCTACTCTTGGGAGTTTGTTCACAGGAATGGTATGCCATAGGGAAGCATTTTGATGGTACACTGCCATCGCTATTAAAAGCATTGTGTCAGTCATTTGGCTACCTGTGGAATCTGAGCTGTATGTGGATGACTTCACACCATTTTCTGCCATGCTGCATGGCAGAACATTGGATCCAGCTGGCCGTCTACCGCCTTGGTGACTGGGTGGACAGCCATAGTTTCCACTTTTCTACGGGCAAAGTGCAGGTGGTTCACTTTTCTAAAAAACGTGGCATCTTTCCTTTTCCAAGGGTGCTTTTGTACAGCTTTATTTTACCAGTTTCCACCGTCAAATAATTAGGCCTCTTGTTCGATCGTAAATTCTCTTGGACGAGTCACATTCAGTCCCTGAAATCTCTGTGTAAGGAACCTGAATCTTTTGAAAACTTAGTGGTATTGAATGGGGTGTTGGCACAGTCGCCCTTCTCCAGCTGTATTGTGCTCTGGTTCTTAGCAAACTAGACTAGGGCAGTATCCTTTATTCTTCTACTAGACCATCTGTGCTGAAACAGTTAATGTTTCATGCTGATATTTGTATTTTGACTGGGGCTTTCCGCACGAGCCTGCTAGTAAGTCTTTTTGTCATGGCTGGTGAACCTCCTCTACATTAGACGTGACAAACTGCTTCTTTCATATGGGGTGCTAGTGTGTTCAGACTCTTTGCACCTTCACCATGATGCTTACTCCATCCACCCCATAAATAGTTATACTCCGCTAGGCCATGCTCTCCTCAGTCAGCATCTGTCCACTTTGCACATGCCCTGGAGCAGTATGACTTGCCCATATGTATGTTACCTTTGCCTCGCTGTGAACAGCCATGACTGACAACACAGCTTGAGGTTTGCCTCAACCTGGCTGATTTTCTTAAGTTGACAACTCCTTGTGTTGTTTACAAGGACCTTTCCCTTGCTCTTGTGTCTTCTGTTTTTTGTGCTTTTATTTGTTTTTGCACTGATCGTTCCAAATCGGATACCTTGACTGGGTGCGCCTTTGTCAGTGGTGCGTCTCGGTATCTTTCTGAACTTAATTCATCTTGCAATATTTTCACTGCACAGCTTTCTGCTATGTTCAAGGCTGTGTGTTTTATCAGTATGAGATGTCACCGTAAATTCCTTGTGTGCTCAGATTCGATGAGCACATTGACAGCCATTAGATCTGGCTCCACAGCTCAACTGCCTCTTTCCATGATCTGGGAGAAGCGGGCTGGGGCTGTGTGGATTGGTGTTTTCATCATCTTCCTGTGGGTTCTGAGGCATGTGGGCATCCCTAGCAATGAAAAAGGTTCTGTTGTTTTTTGCAACCTCATGGAAGATGATTTACTTTCTCAACTTCGGATCGGGCACATGTGTCCGACACAGAGATATCTGCTGTGTGGTGAACCCCCTCCTGAGTGTGCTGCCTGTGGCACTACATTATCTATCTAGCACATTTTGGTGGAGTGTTGCAGGTATGACTAGGCTCGTTGGACTTTTAAAGTTCCTGATGAACTACGATGAATGCTGTGTGTTGGAATTACTTCTCTGAGCAGTGTTCTCTCATTTATACATGCAACAGGTCTATTTAATGTATTGTGATTATTTTTTTGTTAATGTATATGCTGTTGATGTTTTATTGTTTTGGTGTTTTTCCTTTAGAATATTTGCTGCTTCTTTTTTTTTTGACTGTCCTTTCTGTCTCCTGTGGAGGTTTTTAATCAGTTTTTGACCTAATGTTCCTGTGGCTGTTAATGACCCCATTGTCGAGTACCCCCACATTTTCATTCACTCACTAGAACTTGTTGCCTGAATTTGGTGGATATCAGTTAATTATTTCACAAGATAGGACACATAACTTAATTTTCCATATGGTGCTATCTCCCAAAATGGTGGATAAATACTCATTTGATGCTTGCATCAATATTGCCAGCATACAGAGTTAAGTAGAAATTGGTTACATTGTTACATAGATTAGCATATTATGGAAAAATATTTATATGGCTGCCATTTTGAAAATAAGTGTCTGGTTCTCCTAATAGACTATAAATTTACATGGCATACCACAGTACTACTTGTTTGCCAACTTATGTTGGAATTTGTTGTTTTTTCTCCTCAAGATATAACAAAACTTAATGTATTCATATTGCACTATCTTATGAAATGGTAGACAAGTGGCCATGTGTAGACACATTTGATTGCTATAATAGATATTGCAAGCATACATAGTTTGGATGAAATTTGTTTAGTTTATTCATAGATATAGCATATTAAAATAAAATATTTAAACTAGTACCATTTTGAAAATAGACCCACTTAAAAATGTCTCTTTACATGGCCTACTGTAGTACTACTTGTTTGCCAAATTTCGTAGTAATCAATTGATTGTTTCCCAAGGTAGAAGTGTAACACTTTATTTTTCATGTGGTGCTATCTTACAAGATGGTTGACAATATGCTATGTATTGACATATTTGATGCTTGTAAAAGTACTTTCAGGTGAAAAAGTTTGATAAAAATTTGTCAAACGGTAGGGTAAGTATTGCATATAAACCTAAAATACTTAAATTGTCACCATTTTGAAAATAAAGCCCTTAGCCATTTAAAATGCATATAGGACATGGCCTACAATAGTACTACTTGCATGCAAAATTTTGCCAGAATTTTTTGTGTAGTTAGATATAATGTAATAGCTTTATTATTCATGTTGCACTATCTGCCAGAATGGCAGATTAATAACATTATCACTTTCTAAATTCAGTGGAAACTACCAACTTATCAAATTTTGTTTAAATTTGTGAATTAGTTCCCAAGATATAATGTTGGAGTGGTTTTTAATGCTGCTTGTAAAAGCTTTTTTACAAGTGTCTGTATGTAGAAGTGATCGTAACTCCTAGAAATTTTTATGGTGGCCAGATGTAGATTGCAGGAGGTTGCAAGTTTTCAGTCATTGTTGTGTTGTATTTGGAGTGAACTTTAGCCAGTTTTTTCTGGGAGCAGTAGTTAACAATCACTTGGAAAAGTGCCCTTTTGAACTTAGGCTTAGAGCATAAAAATGGAAAAAGTAATTTTATTTGGATAATTGCATAATTTAAGTGGGCAGTAAAGAAGAAATTAATACTTTTTTTTTGGTGCATCGCAGTTGATGGAAACTGCCATGTTTACTTGTGAGGGTGGGAACATGCAGTACTGAAGTCAGAGGATCTAAGCAGTGAGCCTTCAATGGTGCTTGGATTGTCATGGAATAGGCAGAAGGATAAGCTTTGCTGTTGTGTAAATGAACTAGACATACGTGAGGGACCTATAATGAGAACCGTTCTGTCAGTAATGCAAAGGTTGTTTGATTGCACTGGTTTTTCCTGCTCAGTTACTCTGTTCCGAAAACTATGGTTGTAAGAAAGCTGGAAGAGCAAGGTGAGCTAGGATACCAAAGTAACAGACTACCTCAAAATGAAATTTCTGAAGTTTGTGGAAGATCTGCCTAAATTATCTGATGTGAAAATTCCAAGGTGTTTCACTCCCATGCAGAGTAGGGAAACAAAGCCTATAAATTTTCTGTAATGGTAGTCAGGTTTCTTACGCAGCAGTAATATACATGAGGTAGATCTATCATATATTCAACTGGTACTAGCAACTGGTACTAGCAAAATTGAGAGTAGCCACATTGAAGAAAATTACAATTCTACAGTTAGATCTGTTAGACTGTTGCAGTGGAGCACAACTTACTTGGTTAGTAAAATAAAGTATGGATTTGTTGGATGTACCTGCATATTTCTGTACAGCCTCATCAACTGCCCTTTACTGCCCTTTCATGATCACAGGAGACTAGCCATGGGAGAACATTCATCACCAACAGAGTAAAATAGATACGTTCGATAACCAATGTAGAGGGCTGGTGGCATATTCCAGGATGCTTCAACCCAGCTGACTTTCCTTATGGAGTATGTTCAGTTGATGCTCTGCTGGAGTCAAAATAGTGGGAGGGGCCCAAATCGTTAAGCTGGTAGAAGAGGATTGGCCAGTCTCAGCATTTCCCCAAGATGGTGAACATTCATGGAGGAGATAGAGAGAAGGTGCAATGTCTTATTTCTTTAATAGAAGCAGCATTATACTTGAACTACTTTTCTAATTATAGAAGGATATTGAAATTAGTAGCATGGAATTTGATTTAAAACAAATGCTTGTACGAGACCTGAATAATGGCAAAAGGGAGAGCTGTAAACAAATTAAATTCTAGCAGCTGAGAAAACACTTTTGAGAGTTGTTCAGAATGAAGTATTCAGACAGAATAAAACAACTGATTTGAAAACATTGTGCTTTTTTTTTTTTTTTTTTGTGGGTTAGAACAAAAATAACTTTACGCAAGGACAAAGAGAATTTTCACTGCCCAATACTCCTGCCAAGTGACCACAAGATAACTAGACTTTTAATTCTCCAAGAACACATCAGAATGTCCAATTCAGGAGTGTATGTCCTTTTGTCTAACCTGTGTGAGAGATTCTGGATACTGAAAGCAGGCAGACAATTTGCAGAGCTCTGTTAATGTATGAAATGCAGGACATATGAAGTTAAAAGGATCTCTGCTGCCCCCGTGGCCTTACCTTAAGATAGTGAGAGATGCAGCTGCATTTGAAGTCACTGACATAGATCTTTCACAATCGCTGGTTCTCGGAGACATGGATAGTTCTCTTTAAATGTGCTGTGTACAGAGCTGTGCATTTAATGTGGGTTGTGTATCTTAGCACAAACTGCTTTCTTCTTACTCTTAGCAGATTAATTGCTTGTTGAAGGTCTAAAATTGTGTACAGTGATTTAGGACAAATTTTACAGGTGCAATCAATTTCCTCAAAGCCGTAAATTGGAAAGTGATTGAAACAGAATCTGCTATGCTACAGATTCTTGGAAATTCAATCCACCCACAGCTGGCTGGTGGGTGGTTGGTAGTAGCAAGTGGTACACAAAAGTTATTGAGATGCACTTTTGGTAAAGCATTCTTGAGTTACAAATTTTCGAATGTGTTATGTGATTGCAAGGCAGCAATAAACATTAGTCCTTTAACCTAATGTCAGAGGACCCAGAAGATCAATTCCCACAGACTCTAGCAATATTGATGCTAGATTTGCAAATAGTGGGAATTGCTGATCTGTATCACTTGGACAAAGTTAACCTGTTAAAAATATTTTGATACCTGCGATGCCTCTGTAACGATCTGAGGGAGAGGTTCAGAGCAGAATACTTGAGTCAACTTTAGCTTTGTCCTTGAGTACGAGCAAACTGCAGATACATCAAAGAATGTTATGTGGTTCTTGTCAGTAGTGATGGTAAAAGAAAAATGGACTGGCCCATGGCTAGGGTGATAAAGGTGTTCGCAGGAAAAGATGGCAAGGTTAAAGTGACTTGTGTAAGGACTGTGTCAAGTGAGATGTCAAGACCTGTGCAGCGGCTTTATCCCTTGGAGTTGTCTGGTCCAATGGAAGTCACTGAAGTGAATGAAGACAATGAGGCTACTCTTGCAGAGCAGAAGGTGGTGGTGAGCAGAAGCGGCAGATTGGTGAAACTGCCGCCTAGGTTTCTTCACAACTGATTATTGGACTTTGTTTTGTATTTAGTGGAATTTGCAGTGCAACTTGGAAAATACAGTAATTGTGTTTTGATTCCTCAGATCCGCAATCAAAAGGTGAGAGTATGTTAGGAATGAACCCTTATTTTTTATTTTGACTTATGTTTGTGAATTGTACATGGACTCATTTGTGTTAAGCAAAGGGACAATGTTTTTTTGTTTATATAGTATGGTGTGATTTTGTTGGTAAGACAACTGAAGTATTCATGCTCCTTGGTTTTGTGTATACTTGACTTCAGTGTGGAATAATGGTATCGTAAAGAATAAAATGTTAATATGCGTGGGATCGTGATTATTATTTATTGTTTTTTTACATGTTTTGCACAAGGGAGGAGACAGAAACATATAGTTTCTGGTCTGGACCCAACAATTTATTATTGTAGTTGAAATGTTTACTAGCTTGCTGGGAGAATAGTTACACATAATAGTTCTTAATATTTTAACTGTGAAGTTGTTGCTGATAAATAAGTGCCAAATATACTGTAATGTGAATTTTTGAATTGGCTTTCTTTAATATAATTTCACTAGTGATGATATTTAAAAAATGACTTATTTTGTGGCAGGTTCTGGATGCTGAGACAGTTAAAACTGATGTTAAAATCACTCCAGATGGGGAAGATATGTACACAGCCAGCTACATTCCAAAGAAAGGTGGAAAGCATACTGTGCTAGTAAGTGTTCATAAAATTTACTTCAACTGTTATCTAATCATAGTATAGGACTGTAATACAGTTCTGATAAGTTACTTATATTTAAGGTAATATTTAATGTATATTTGGAATTTGTAATTTTCTTAAATTATATAAAAAAACATGGTAAAAGTGTCCTTTAACCAAAATTTTGCAGTAAAGTAAATAAAAGGTGGTAGAATAGAAAATATAACACATTAGTATTTGTAATATTCTTTCTTCATGACAGTATCCTGCGATATTATTTACATTAAATTTTTAATGTGTGTGTTAAATTCTAAGGTAACTTTTCTAATTTTTTTTAGCATTATACATTAACTATAGCCAAAGTTATGTATGGAACATTAGCATAAGTAAAATTATTAGAATTTGACATTTTTGTAAAAAATCTTATATATGTACTCTACTTTAAGAAAAATATAAAAAAAGGGTTTGAACAATCATTTTCCATTTCATTAATTATGTTATGAATGGTACAATGCGAACTAAACAATTTATATTTTCTGAAGTTTCACTCTGGTGGCACCAATGTAAGTTCATAATATTTTCATTTTGCACTATCTTTATCATACTGAATTGTTTTGCAATGTGTGTATTTTGACAGGTAGCACACACAAATTATAATTTTAACCATTCAGCTTATTAGATATTCATGCAAATTATAGTAGTGGAGACAAGACTTATGTAGCATTATCTAATAACTTTGTTTTTCATGACAGGTTAACTATGGTGGTGTAGCAACTAAGAACAGTCCATATAGAGTGATTGTCTCAGAACCAGTGAATGCATCCAAAGTTCGCGTGTTTGGTCCTGGAGTTGAAAAGACCATCAAATCGAACACACCTACTCATTTCAATGTTGATTGTCGAGAAGCTGGTCAAGGTATTTGCAGTTAATAACATTATTCTTGTTTTGAGGTTCGTGCATTACTCACTGACTGTTAATGCAATTTTTTAATCAACTTGTGACTGATATGTTGTTAGTTTCATTATGTTTTATGCATTTAGATACATGCATGTATTTGTCATTGAAAAAAATTTTATTTCAATATTTATGTGGCACGTAGTTAAAGATATTTCAAGTTTTATAATAGGGTTTGTGCCATTAAAATTAGTCTATATACTGGAACCATCTGCTAAAGTATTACTGGTTGTCAGGGTGACAATACCCAACTTCACTCAACTGGGATGGAAATCTTTAGTGGTGACAGCAGTAAATCTTCAGCTTGGAGCAGGCTAACAGAAGGTTTGCTTATTTATCTAAGCTAGAAGTCCATTGTTGGCCATGAGCACTCCCTCCAGCTGGGAAGCTGCTGTGCCTATGCAAGTGTACTACAAAAATAACTATAGGCGACATGTCACATTTAATTTATGGTGATTTAACTCAGCCCGCTACAGGTTGCGAAAGGTTATGCTGGACAGTAGTTACAATACAAAGGACATCAATACTCTGAAAGGAAAACCAATTACATTTAGTACAATGTACTTGGACTCCCTCCTGCTTGGACTCCTCCTGCGAGTGTACAAACATACACATTAAATTTATGATATGTTTCTCATGTGGAAAAACAACAGATAATGGCCTAAAATTGTTATAAATTAAAAAAGTTAATATTTTGGTTTGTGCTTGCTCGTTGGACAAGCCATGACTTCAGAGATGGTATATGTTTTCTGTAGTTGTTCACATACTCATTTAGAAAAAGTGTTTACACTAAAAATTACTGTAGTTTCACATAGCACTTTACCACTGAAATTCTTCCTTTAAATTATTCTTATTCCCCTGTGATGGCCAGTTGCACTTTTCTTAAGTGGCTTGACGGAGNACTGAAATTCTTCCTTTAAATTATTCTTATTCCCCTGTGATGGCCAGTTGCACTTTTCTTAAGTGGCTTGACGGAGGGATTTTGTAATGTTGCAATGATGTTCATGAAAAGATCAAAAACTATTACTTCTCACTTAACAGGCTTCATTTTTATGATTGCATGAGATGTGCCCCTTATTTTGCTGTGACTTGGTAGCTGTTAAATGATACACAGCTTGGCTCCAGTGGTGGCTGGTGTCTGGAAAATGCCAATGACTGTGCCCAGGGCATACTCTTGGTTTGGTGCACAATATGATCAGTGGCAGGACAGAGTGGAGTGGAAATATTTGGGCAGCTCTTAACATTGTGGTCTTGAGAGCCGATGAGAGTGAAGTGAGGGGAGTATGAAGCAGTGCTGGAATGCAAGGATGGGGGAAATGGTAGATCCTAGAGAAAACCTGCCTACCAGAGCATTATCCAGCATGATTCCCACGTGTGAATCTGTGAGCGACCTCGCTGGGAATCAAATATGGTTTGCCTAAGTAGGATGCGAGTAGTCTGACCATTAAAACCCCACGAGCCTCGCGGCAGGACAGAGTTGGACATAGGGTAGATTCACAGAGGGCACAAAGGTCATATGTAGATATTTTATTGTACAGTCATATAAAGGCAAAATTAATGTCATTTAGTGAGAAAACTCCCTAAATTAAACCTATTTCAGCCATTATTAATATTAAATCTTTTTATATATTTGCTTCTCTTAAATTTAATCATGTAAGATAGTGCATGTAAAGAGGATTAATTTTTGTCACTCAAATATCTGTGCTTTACATTTCTTTTAACTGCATTTATTTTGGTCATCCTTGGCATATGTTATATAATGAAATAACTACAAGTGATGCACATTTGCATGCTAATACATGCAACAAAACATAATATTACAAAATCTGATTTGAATCCTGTATTATCAAAACTTTTTGTCTAATTTAGGTGATTGTATTTTACAGGTGATTTACAGATAAAAATGACGAATGACAAAGGTATGGAAGTTCCTCTCAGAATAACAGATAATGAAGATTCCACATACACAGTCGACTATGCTGTCAAACAACCTGGAAACTATGTCATAAATTTTTTGTATGGAGGTTTTAACTTGCCACAAAGCCCAATATGTGTCATTGCCCAGCCTCATGTGGATGTTTCAAAGATACGTGTTGATGGACTAGAGCCAAGTAAGTTATAGTTTTTATAACTTATTAAAGTACTTTCTGTCTCTGGTTCTTGAAATTAAACATACTATGTTGGTGGTGTAAATTTTTTTATAAAAGTGTAATGTTTTTGAAAATTTGATATTTATGCATAAATATTTTGATATTTCCTTAGAAGTTTTGCCAGGTTTTAAGAAAATTATGTAATTTTTTTTTTGTGACAGACTTAAAGGTTAGCATAAAATTTTGGGAGAAAATAAACTAAAACCAAGTAAATTATGTGNTTTTTTTTTTGTGACAGACTTAAAGGTTAGCATAAAATTTTGGGAGAAAATAAACTAAAACCAAGTAAATTATGTGCTTGGGGAAAGGGTAAAACAGTGTTTTATGCTGCAAGCTAAGCAAATCACACAATTTTTTTTTGTAAGCTGCAGTTGGGACCATCCACTTAAATGAAAAGTGTTAGTAGGCAACACAGAAAAATGCCAAAAAAAAGAAAACAAGTTATCGGTTATATAATTAGAAAGTAGTAAACCACTTGATATTACAAAAAGTGTTCAAAATCTAAAAACATTTGACATGATTCTTGGAAGAATTCCTGGCCATAGTTAAAAAATATTATTAGCTTAGAAAGAAAAAAAAAAACTATAACTATGTAATGTAATCACATTTTAAAAGTTTTTTCTATAAATTTTTATTTCAGTCTCTGCAAGAAAAGGAAATCAGAGGCAAGTACTTTATAGATAAAATGAATTTCCTATATTAAAAAATACTAAGTAATTTCTTTGTGTAAAGCTCTTATAGAGAAAACATATTGAGTGAGAAATTGGAAACTTTATAAAATAATATCGCAGAAGTCCTACATACTTTGATATCACTGAAGTTGTTTTGCCTACTATTATATATCAAAAANTTTTGCCTACTATTATATATAAAAAATTATACCCTGTACTATGAAGAAAAAAAATCCAAATACCCACTTGGTTTTCTAGTCAATGAATTCAACTTTTGCAAAGAAAAAACAGGACAACATTTATAAAAAAAGTCTGTTAAAATACTATGAAGCTTTTTTACAACTAAGAAAACTATAGAAAACAAAACTCAATAGATAAATCTAACTGATTAAAATAAATAACTATACAAAATACACTACAATAACAGACCCACAAGAAATAGCAAACATTTTTGCTGAAAAATTTGCTGCCGGTCATTCAAATTATCTAATTCATGCACTTTTAAGAAGTAATTATATCCACAATCTTGCAGTATACAAAGTCCTTCATTACCTACAATTTTGGTAATATAGAGTATTAAACTGTTAAAATCTTCTCTTTCAGTAGGACTCTATAACATACCAAATATTATTGTGAAAGGCTGCTTATTAATTTTAGCTGCACTTCTGCAGATTATATTTGAATTTTCTCTCAAAACAGGATATTATCCCACTTCTTGGAAAACAACAGCAATTCCCATTCATAAAAAAATAAGTGAACTATTATGCACTAATTACAGGTAAATTTCTTTATTAAGTTAGTTTTCTGAAGTTTTCAAAAAAAATAATACATGAACATTTTTATTTTCATTTAAAATCAAAACCTTTCTAAAATCAGTCTGACTTTGTCAAAAACGGGTCGACAACCACCAACCTGTTTACTTTTTTAAAAATGCTATTTACTTTTTTAAATCCTTTTTACAACAAAGTTACTACTAGAGGTCAAGCAGATGCTATATACTTAGATTTTTCTAAAGCCTTTGAAACCGTCGATAACAGTATTTTGATTAATAAACTAGAAAATATAGGTCTAACTAAAATTTACTTTCATCAGTGTAATTGAAAATTATTGAAAAAATATAAACTTTGTAGTTTAGCTAAATAACTGTTTCTTCGGGTATTAGAGGTTCACTTTCACCACTTCTTTTTATTATCTTGATAGATTATATAACTAAAGTAATTGAACATGCTAACCCAATTTTATTTGTTGCTGATCTAAAAATAAGTAATAATATTTCCACTTTTGAAGATGTTAAACTATAACATCCGCCACTTTTCCCACATGCAAAAATTTGTGTGACCCCACAAAGAATCAAACCTGGTTTTCCTTGGTGGAATTGTAAGAGAGAAGACGGGTAAACAAAATTTTGCAGTCCGGTTGAAAAGTATTCGTTATACTATGCACAATTCACAGCAGCAACCATTAACGATTCACTGTTTAAAATGTTGGCAGTAACCAATTAACTTTGAAAAAATGAAAGTAGATAACACTGCAAAAATATAAAAATTATATTAGTCTGTTTTATATACTTATATCAAACACGTAAGTTCATTAGTAGTAGTGTAAAAAATACATGAAGATCATTCATATGATTTACAGGAAATATTTTCTGAAATTATCTTGCATTGCAGATAAATTTTCTAGGTATCGTGCATTGTTTTAAACAAATAATTTTAACAAACTGCTAAAGGTAAAATATATTTTAATTTATAATTTAGTTTTTGAAGCCATTATATTTAGCTGTCTACACTAAACACAATAGTAACTTTTTTTTTTCCAAAATTTTTTTGCGCTTTTGAAAATTTTTTTCCATTGCATTGTAACAGGTGAACATTGTTTTAAGTTTTCATGGAAAATTCTTGAACATTAACGATAGTGATACATATTTAATGATTATAATAAATAGTGAAACAAACTTCACTTTTCCAATGGAACTGATCAGGCACTTTGTTAAAACATGGACGTATATCGGAATAGAGAGCTAAAAGGCCTAGCTAAAGTTAAACAGGAAACTGAAAAACATTGATATAAGAATATAAAATGTAATACTTTCAAGCAATATTATTGTACCTCTATACATTAAATATGTTGCCGATTTGTTTATAAATTTTAGTTTTTCTTTTAGAGTATATACTCCAAGAATGTGGAAGATTTGTTTGAATGCACTAAACTTGTGTAGTGTAATTCAATGGAAAGTAACATTCTTTTAATATAATTTTAATTTCTTTTAATTAAACTGTAAACTAAAATATTTTTCTCTACATGTAGGTTCCGTTTATTTTTTCATTTACACCTATATTGTTAAGTGTTAACATGTTTAATTTGTGTTTGTCAAGTTTCTTCTAAACCTAAATTACTCATTTTAAAAACAGCGTTCATAAATTATCTATAACAGCTGGTATTCCAAATCAATTATGTATGTTATAATATTCAACACAACTGTTTCAAGCATACATGTGCAAATGAAAAAGCGAACGTACGTGTTTGAGTCGCTTTTAGTGGAAGTGCTCTAGCTGTACAACTGGTTAGTGGCTAAATGGTGAAGTCATGCCCGGGGCAGGTGAAAACACATCGCTTGCTGGTGCCTACCGCCTATAATCCTAGTGCCATGGGGAGCATTCACTATTCAGAAAAAAAAATCATTTATATTAGATAAAAACCACTTTTATTTTTATATGTTTATAATTTTGTTTTTAAATTTTATTTTTAAGTTTATTAAAAGTTTAGCTTGAAAGTGTCAGGAATTAGATCACTGCCATGTGGACTGCTGGCATGCAGAGTAAAATGGAAACTCGGAAGAAAATTCTTAGCTGAGAGTGCCAGTCACTGGTAAATGTGCCATCGACAGAGATAATTTCAGGTCTTGGCCTACCTCCC
The DNA here is from genome assembly GCA_002778355.1 of Clitarchus hookeri. Lineage (NCBI taxonomy): Eukaryota > Metazoa > Arthropoda > Insecta > Phasmatodea > Phasmatidae > Clitarchus > Clitarchus hookeri. Next base: position 305,623 of record NQII01000130.1, on the reverse strand, counting down.
ACAGTTAATCCATGGCCATCTCAAATGCTGAGAAAAAATGCTTATTTTACTGCATGCACGGCACTATAAAATGAATATAACTTTCATGATTACCACAATACATTTAAAAAAATTACAGGATGGCAGCAACATTATTGCATCAAAATAACTTGCCAAGGCGGGCAGAAATGATCACTCNGGCCTACCTCCCACAGTTAATCCATGGCCATCTCAAATGCTGAGAAAAAATGCTTATTTTACTGCATGCACGGCACAATAAAATGAATATAACTTTCATGATTACCACAATACGTTTAAAAAAATTACAGGATGGCAGCAACATTATTGCATCAAAATAACTTGCCAAGGCGGGCAGAAATGATCACTCNGTTTAAAAAAATTACAGGATGGCAGCAACATTATTGCATCAAAATAACTTGCCAAGGCGGGCAGAAATGATCACTCAAACATGATGATAAAAGATATAAAAGCTATAGCAAATTTTTGTGACTGTTACATGGTGCTGGTTAAAGGAAAACAGAAAACTTGTCACCTCTGACAATTCAAGAAAACAGACATTTATGGTGGCACATCAGTTATGTACCTTGTATTGCTGTTTTTTTGTTTTTGAAACACTTAAGATACACAATTGTAGTACACATTTCATTCTTTACAAAGTTGCACAAAAATAAATCACTGCTGAAAATTTAAAGTTACTTAGGAGCAAAAGTACACTGTCAAGACACACACAATATATAGTCAAAAATTTAAGGTATTCAGTCTTTAAAGTACATCGGAAGTGGTGCCACTCAGCATGAATGATGTAAAGCCAGACATAAGTCTGAGAAGAAACACCAATTAAAGAGTTCTACTTTAAGAGCAACGAGAGCAAAAAAAATTTACACTAAATGTTCATAATTAGACTTGAATAAAGCAAAATGCAATAAAATCAAAGAATGACAACAGGGCTTTGCCATAAAAACGAAAGAATTTGCTAATAAAAGCAAATGAGGAAAATTAGGTATAGGCTGTTCACGTTACAGTTGGCACTTTTGAGNACGAAAGAATTTGCTAATAAAAGCAAATGAGGAAAATTAGGTATAGGCTGTTCACGTTACAGTTGGCACTTTTGAGACTGTAATTACTTTTTCCTTGGTAATTTTTTTCCTTGTGCTGGGGTGCACAAGCCTGCAGGAGTGAGGGGGCACTACATCATTGCAGAAAAGAACTAAACCAAAGTTCCGGATAATTGGTTGTTGGCCCAGGAGTGACTAATGAACTTCTGCCCTCTGCGTGTGCTTAATCCAGCCTAAAAAATATGGCAGCAGTTCAGGTTGAAAAGTTGTGAAAATAAAACTTTAAATAATTGAACAGAAACATTCGCACAAAATGCAAAGTTTTCTTTTGTTGTGTTGCAGTTTGGCAATTCTAAAAGCCACTTACCTGGCATGTTGTGTTATATTTTTATTTTAAAATGACAAATTGTGTGGTCCCATAGGATATTTTTTATTTTTTTTTTTTCAAATGTGCATGCTGTTAAAACCTAGATAGCTGTGCTTGATTCATAGTGTGTCTGAATAGTTTCCAATGGAATGTTGTCCCAAAACATCTGCCAATTGCTTCAATGATGTTGGAGATGGAAATCTGCTCCTCACTCTCTGCTCTAAAACTCCCCATATTATGTTGAGGTCTGGCGATTGTGCTGGCCAGGGAAGATGTTTGATGATATTCTGATGCTCCTCAAACCAAGACTGAACCTTTTTGGCCGTGTGTATGGGCGAATTATAATGGAACCTACCCCATGCTTGACTGTAGGAAGCAGGCAGTCCGGATAGTAGGCTTCTTTTGCGGTTCTCCATACATAAACCTGGCCATTTGTAGGAAACAATGTAAACTATGATTCATCGAACCATACCACATTCTTCCAATAATCAAGTGTCCCGGTTTTATGATTGTGGCACCACTTCTTTCGCAGCTTAGCATTGGCTTTCGTTATAAAGGATTTCGCATTTGCAGCCCTTCCATGAATGTTAGCTTTGTGGAGCTCCCGCCGTACTGTTGTTGTTGAAACAGTATTACTCAAGTGAGTGTTGAGTTCTGCTGTCACTTTTGCCACTGTAGTTTTATGTTGCCTGGCCACAATTCTTTTTAATGTTCGTCGGTTTCTCTCGGTTAACTTTGGGTTTCGCCCACTATTCCTCTTCGCCGATGATGTTTAACCATTTTTTGTGTATGCTGTCATTATTGTGGATACTGTCACTCGTGAAACGTTAAACAATTCAGCTATTTTCGTCTGATGCTCTCGCTAACCCAGCACCAATGATTTGCCCTCTTTCGAAGTCTGAGAGATCACACATTTCACCGATCGCTTGTTTTAACCGTCGCAGAACAAAGCGTATAATACACTGAAATATAACCTACAAGACTTTGTACGTAAACTGTGCAATACATACGTGTCACATTATTTACACGGAAGCAGTGTTGCCAACATGCAACAAAATGTACTATATTGCATGGTGTTCATATTATTTTGTCCATCCCCTGTAAATATATTGTCAAAGTCTGAAGCAAAAAATTGATTCTACCATTCAGTTGGTGCCATTGCCACATTAGCGCTGTTGTTGCTCTGTTCTCAACTCTCTGCATTGACTTGACCTTCTATTACTTTTCTCTGCTTTGCTAGATTACATACGCTCTTGGGTTTTGTGAGCGGACTAAAGATAATGTGACAATCTCTACCAAAGCTAGTGATAAAGGAACCACTAAATAATTTTCTGCAAAGTGAAATTAAGTACATACATTTTTGTATGTATTAATGTTTTTAATAAATTGCTTTAAAATACATGTAAAAATATATAGGGGAAACATATTTTTTTTGCTAGTTATGTTGCACACTAAAAAGTCACAATTGGTTACAATATGGTGCCCAGAATGCAATGTTTATTGTTGTCATGTTGATGTCTGCTGCAAAATTCCATTAGATTTGTTAAAATTTTTCTACCATCGTATAGCACAAGTATGGATTTTAAAAGTACAATTATGTAAAAGAAATGTCTTTTGTGCCGACGTATGTGGTTTATCTGTGGGTCGAGAAGAATGGGTATTATTGTTTATTTGTCTGTGCTGTGAAAGAAGTGTATAATGTGTGTATCAAAATTATAACAAATGTAATATAGCAGTGCTTCCTTAGATCCTTTGTTTTATAATGATCCATATATGCAATAAACAACTAAAAACAGTAGGTTCTCTACTATATAACATTACCTCAACAAGTACATATTAAAGTGTTGGTCTAAGACCACTATTTTTTCTAGCAAACAGTCTGTTAAATCAGATGGCCATTAATTGGAGGTATGCTAAATCAAGGGTTCACAGTATTTCTTATGGCTCAAATTTTATGTACCCTTAATAATAGTTTGGCAAAAAAGGATTGTTTTAAATTTCTAATTCTCTCTAGAGTAGAGTACCAAATTTTGGTAATTGGTGTAGGTAATTGCTGTTGAGGGAATTGGTTTTGGCTGTGTATGTTGATTAGTTTTGCATTAAAGATCATCTTATGTGTAAACTGAGGCAAACATGTTGCCAAATTTGTCTGCAATTACTTAATAGTATGTTACACACAGATTTTTATGGCTAGATAGTGATTTTGTTTTTGATACTCTTTTAATGTTTTTATGTAATGACAAAATATTTTAGAATTTTTTTCTATTATTTATTCTTCGTCATTAAAGTTTTTCCATTTTTAGAATATTTTTAAATTGACGTTTATAATAGGAGAATTAGTTTATCTGAATATTAAGAGTATTTTTATGAAGTTTGTGGTTTAGAAGATAACTTACATATTTACTTAGCCAGAAGGGAACATTAGATTTAGAAGTGATTTTAGATGGCATTGTATTGGGCAAGTAATACATTATAGTTTGGGTTAAGTTATTTGTGATTGATATTTTGAAGAGTATATAATTTAGTTTTATGTTTATTTAAAGCCTTGAAAAAATTATGCATGCATGTGCACGCACACTTAAAGTTTATTTCAAAGTCATCTTTTGTAATTGAATATGGAGAGCTGGCATAAAATTTATAACAGAGTAATTGCATTATGTCAATGGAGATAGTATTTCACAAAATATATGTGGTGTTATCTCAAGTGAGTTTACTTAGGTATTGAGTGTGTGTAGCTGTATGTTGTAAAATATATTTTTTAGTAAAATGCAACTATTCTAACAATTGAACATAGTATAATATTTCTGAACATATTAGTTTTAAACACTAACATGCTAAGTTGCTCATATATTAACCATAGGGTTTTGGTTCATTTATCTTCCGAGTTGAGACCGACTTGGATCTCCTTGTTAAAATATTAGGATAAGACATCAATTTAGTAACCTTTCAAGGATTTGTTAAAAAAGACTCATTCTTAAAGTATAAATTTTTTCTGTTTGTCCCCTTCATCTGTGTTTGAGGCATAGAGCTCTTAGGTATACATGGAATAATATACTATCAAATAATGAAATTCCGAACATTTGCAGACTTTATATAAAAGCCACGCATTGTTACCAACTGAAGCAAGGTTACCATGTAGTATCAGATGANAAAAAAGACTCATTCTTAAAGTATAAATTTTTTCTGTTTGTCCCCTTCATCTGTGTTTGAGGCATAGAGCTCTTAGTATATTATTCCATGTATACCTATCAAATAATGAAATTCGGAACATTTGCAGACTTTATATAAAAGCCACGCATTGTTACCAACTGAAGCAAGGTTACCATGTAGTATCAGATGANCGAACATTTGCAGACTTTATATAAAAGCCACGCATTGTTACCAACTGAAGCAAGGTTACCATGTAGTATCAGATGACTGATGGCTAGCACTATGCAAATCAAGTCTGGCTGTCTTATCTTGGTAAAGCTGTCTGTCCCAGCCTGGAGAATGGCTGAGTTGAGGTATGGATATAAAAGCAAAGAAAAATTACAGGNTTGGTAAAGCTGTCTGTCCCAGCCTGGAGAATGGCTGAGTTGAGGTATGGATATAAAAGCAAAGAAAAATTACAGGCTAGAAAAAACAGGCATCCTGAGAAAACTTCATGTGAAAGTAATCTGTAGAATACCTCCCCAGCAAGGGCCGGTATTAAAAGTAAGAATCTGGTAAAAAAGATAGGTTCATTTAATATGGATGTAAAAAGAAATATAATAAAGTATTTTGTAATAACAACTGTTTGGGTGTGTTACAGATTAATGAGTAAAATTTCAGAAATATATAATTNTTGGTAAAGCTGTCTGTCCCAGCCTGGAGAATGGCTGAGTTGAGGTATGGATATAAAAGCAAAGAAAAATTACAGGATAGAAAAAACAGGCATCCTGAGAAAACTTCATGTGAAAGTAATCTGTAGAATACCTCCCCAGCAAGGGCCGGTATTAAAAGTAAGAATCTGGTAAAAAAGATAGGTTCATTTAATATGGATGTAAAAAGAAATTTAATAAAGTATTTTGTAATAACAACTGTTTGGGTGTGTTACAGATTAATGAGTAAAATTTCAGAAATATATAATTTTTAGATGAATAAATTATTTTTTCAGTTAGTATGAAAAGATAAGTGTTTAACTGCTGTTCCTTTTTATAAAATGCCATAATTCAAAATTCTTGTTTACACACAATTGGTAGATATTTGACTGTAATATTGTAAGATTCTCAGTCATACATTATTTCCCTTTTGTATGCATTTAATAAATTTATTTCAAATTTTATAAGATTTGTTTTCATGCATACAACATTGTTAAATACTTGAACAGTGTTGGGATTGACATACTAAAGTGTGGGTTAAAATTTTTTAGTAAAAGAAAATAAACATTTTATAATGCTGAGAGAAAAAGATTAATATTTGTTGATCAAAACATAATTGTGATCAAAATTTTGGTTTTTTTGATAAACTGGTAAATGTTTTTGTACTACAGAACAATTCTAAATATATCATAGTTTTATAGAATACTGTACGTTAGACCATTCTTAGAGGAATAATATTGATAATAATAATAATTAATAATAGTAACAATAATAATAATTTTCTATATTAACTAAATAAATCTGTTAACTTATAAAATAAATTACAAATTNAAAGATTAATATTTGTTGATCAAAACATAATTGTGATCAAAATTTTGGTTTTTTTGATAAACTGGTAAATGTTTTTATACTACAGAACAATTCTAAATATATCATAGTTTTATAGAATACTGTACGTTAGACCATTCTTAGAGGAATAATATTGATAATAATAATAATAATAAATAATAGTAACAATAATAATAATTTTCTATATTAACTAAATAAATCTGTTAACTTATAAAATAAATTACAAATTTTGTGAACTTTCAATGGTACTTGATAACACAAGATCTCAACATGGTAGAATAATCTCGCGAAAAAATTTCCAGCGTGGTGTGGTTGGAATGAAGCTATCTTGAAACCATGTTTACAAAACCCCTTCCTGTGCGCTTTGTAGCATAACCATGCATATAACAGTAGAAGCATAGGTTATTTTAGGGTGTTGTCAATTTTGTTCAGTATTTGAGAATCTGAGCTTGTTCTGTGTAGCGGCTCCCATCAACAGTTTGCAGCAGTTTCGTGTAATCACTCAGGGAGCTGGCAAGGCGGAGTTTGCAGTCGCCATTACAAGTCCATCTGGCAACAGGGTGAAGGCACATGTCATACCAACACATGAAGGCTTCCTCATAAACTTTACACCTACAGAACTGGGTGAATATTTACTGAGCATATCATTTGGTGGAGAGCCAGTATCACCAACACCATACCGCCTGATGTGCATGTATGGCAGTGAGCCAAACAAAGTGCAAGCAACTGGTCCTGGCCTGGAACGAGGCATTGTTTCCAAACCAGCAGAGTTCTGCATAGATACACGAGGGGCAGGCCAGGGTGGCTTGGGTGTCACTGTTGAGGGGCCATGTGAGGCAGCAATAAATTGCAGAGATAATGGAGATGGCACATGTTCTGTTGCCTATCTACCCACAGAGGCTGGTGACTATACGATCAACATAACTTTCAATGAACATCATATTCCTGGTTCACCATTTCAAGCAATTGTTGTTCCTGAAGTAGATCTGAAGAAGATCAAGGTGTCAGGAAATGGTATCCAACCACATGGTATGCATTGTATGATCATACCACAAAGAATGGTGTGTAGTATCCTCAGCCTGTACTCATGCCTATACCCACTAACTGCAGTTAACTCATGACTACTTAGTTGTTTATCCAGAGACCTTGAACTCAGATATTTACCATTATTTTTGTTGTCTTGATTTGATTGTTCCTGTAGTTTTGAAATGGTGTTATTATTGATTTGATTTTTTGTTTTTTCTGAAACAATTTGACTTTATCAATGAAAAGAAGATTAAATGAGTGTGCATGAGCATGGAAAGGTGTTTAATTTTAGTGTAGATATACAGTATGTCGTGACTATATATGGTTTAATGCTTCAATTAAATTATAGTTGAGATAGTGACACACATTAATGTTTTAATCTAACATGTGATATTTTTATAATTTACTTTTGTTGCTTGGAGGTGTACAATATATTTACAGGATAGAAGTTGATTTGTTTCAGTTTGAAAACAGAGGTTTCTGTAATTTTTAAAAAAACTTTTGAACAGTGATTTCTTGTGTATAGTTACATTGAAGGTAAGTATTTGCAGTAGAACAGTGCTGTGAGTATGGGCTAAAATAACACATTCACTGTAATTTTTTAATGTGAAACCATGTTTTGTATATGAAATACTAGGTTAATATACACATTTAAAATTATTACTTTTTTGTGCATTCACTTGCTATTACAATAATGTTGCTCTTTCTTAGAGTTGAAAAACACGTAAATTTTTTGTCTTCGGTCTGCAAAGATGTCCCATAGAAAGGTAAAAAGAATTTCACTCACACTCCTTCCCACGCGAATATAAAAGGAAGGCATAGGAACGAGTGGCATCCCTTTCTCTCACCCCCCCCCCCAACTCATTCCCAATACCTTGGTTGGATATTGTGATGCTGCCAGGCAGAATTGCATTCTTGGAAACAGAGGGGTGGAGAAAAATATTGATCTTAGGAGCATAGGACAGAGGAAGTAATGGATGAGAATGGTGGGTGCTCAAGCAAAGGTGAGAGGGAAAATACAACCACAAAAAGTGGATTTCATGCTGAGCAACTGGAAGAGGGGGAGGTTGCAAACAAGAAGAGAGGATTCCCAAGCATAAATTTAATGTGCAGCCATCTGTTCATTATCTGCTTACTATTCATAACCTTCAGCATTAGACATTGTTTAGATTTCAAACAATGACAAATAAAGGCTGCTGCTGTTCTCCGAAAGAAAGTGCCTGCAATTACACTGTTATATCAGATTTAGAATGCCTAGCATTCAAATGGTTCGGGCAGACATAATTAGAGCTGAACAGATACTGATACCCAATATTATATATCTGCCAATATTTCTGTATCGCTGAAACAAATTTTCTTTTTAGCTGATTTTTGGACCAATATTTTCATTTATGCATGGCCATAACACCAGAGGATAATAGGGTGGGCAATGTTGGAGTAAGACAGGCTCTTCTGCTGCTGTTCTGAGGCAGCAGTTGTAGTTCTTATTCCAAGAATTAAACTGAAAGATGGTGGTTGGG
>NQII01000130.1:283859-294230 GCA_002778355.1 Clitarchus hookeri | reverse complement strand
CTCGCGCTCTCTCTCTCGCGCTCTCTCACTCGCGCTCTCTCACGCTCGCTCTCTCGCTCTCTTGCTCTCTTGCTCTCTTGCTCGCTCTCTCGCTCTCTTGCTCGCTCTCTATCGCTTGCTCTCTCGCTCTCTCACTCTTGTGCTCTCTCGCTTGTGCTCGCTCTCTCTCGCGCTCTCTTGCGCTCTCTCGCGCCCTCCCTCTCGCTCTCGCTCTCTCGCGCTCTCTCTGCACGCACACCTGCACCATACCATTGCCTGCTCTGCAACAGTCGGCCGAGCTAGCAGGCTATGCACGGCACACATTTTCCGCAATTCAAACACAGTGTTGAGACATTTTGATATAATTACAAAAGTTTTATTTATACAGAATACTGCGCTGTTGCCACTTTTCAGAATGTGGAGGTCAGGCGGCGCAGCAACGATAACACTTAACGGCAAATTAATTAGTTTGACGTTCTCATAATTTGCTGTTGCCACACTAGCACGATGAGGCCTGGCTATATTTACAAGGATACTAAAATTCAGTGCAGCCTATACTAGAAATATTAATTATCCCTATTTTTTCATCTAAAACTTCTCGTACGGTCTATACATGCCAAAATATGGTACATTTACACAAACACGTTAGAACACTAAATTCTGAAAGTCACACCACTAAAACCAAAGGCATATGTCTCGCATTGCCATTAGTCACTGTCAGCTTGTGTCATGATGCAGCGTAGCTGTAGCTGTGCGACTTAGGCCGGCTGTCTCTTTGTCATGTAGCTTGTTTACCAGCCAGTGGGCATGCACAGTCTGGTTTGAGCAACGAAAAACCTCTTGCGAGCGTGAGAAAGTTATGGCAAAACTTTGCGATGTTTGAATTTTTTTAGAAAATTAGTTCTGGATAAGGGGAGTTCCGTTCGAGGGAATTCTGGTTAAGGGGTGCTCTACTGTAAAACCAATTGTTATTTTTTCAAAACATTGTCGTATTATGACGCACACGCACGCGCACACGCACACACAGACAGACACACACACGCGTGACTAGTCTACAGATTTCATCTGACCTCACAAGCTCAATACCATTACTTGAAAACAACTGCTCTTTCAGAATAATATTTTGGTATACAGATAATAATGGATATAAAAGGTTAATTCAAGACTCAGCAACTTTCCATGTTCTATTCACTCTTAATCAAATTGTATTTTGCATAATATCTCAAACTAAGCATCTTAAAAACAATATAAAAAACAAACATGTCAGCAAAAAAATTAAAATTATAAATTTTTTTTTTACAAATTTTTTTTATATCTGACATTTTCTGATACATCGGCAAATAATTTCACAATTAATTTTTTTCAAGTTGAGTTGTTTTAAAAATTAATAATTTTGTAACCCTGTATTTGTTTTATTTTAAAGTATCATTGCATATAGACAACACTTGCATAAAAAAATACAGAATTTAATTAATTTTTTTTTACACTATTGAAATTTCCATNCATTGCATATAGACAACACTTGCATAAAAAAATACAGAATTTAATTAATTTTTTTTTACACTATTGAAATTTCCATGTCATGTGAAATTTATGTGCAGTAAATGTCATTTGTACATAATTACAGATAACTCCCCACATGCACCACAACAAAAGATCAATGGCTGTTTACAGAACTGCTCTGAATTTAGTTTCCATCCCAAGGGAATAAAATAAATATAACTGGTTCAAGTTTTCTAGTGACAAGTGCAGACACTATGGCATAGACGATCAGTTGCAGCACTTGCATGTCTGTGCAGAATAGTAGGTCACAAGGCTGGTGAGAAGTAAGAGGTGCTTGGGTGGACATTGCTTCTTTGGCTGGTCTCTGAAAACTTTGGTAGCATGTGAGTATTGACGCGAAATAATAAGGTCTACCAGAGTGTGTCAGCAAAAAGGAAAATACGTGTAATTTCCAAACGCCTTTCCCACCAAAAACCGTCTATATCACCACATTCTCAATTTTAAAATCTTTATTTTTGAGGTGAAACTGCTAGCGCATCACCGGTGCCGTAGCTTATGTATTCTAGTGGTGTTCAGTGCCTCAGTGACAGAATTGCATAAGAACCAACTTATGGATGAATTTTATAAAATAATGGATTAGACAAATAAAATAAAAGCAAAGTAAGTACTTATTATAACATTCAGGTGAAGCGGTGCATCAAACACATCCATTGCAAGCTGTCACTGGTTCCTCCATGTTAAATTACTTATCCTTCGATGCCAAATATCTGCATAATCTATTGCAACATATGGCATTGCAATTTATCAGTTTTGTATGTAGTAGGTATGTTATTCACTTGAGTGACAGATGCAGTAAACTCCCCAGCAATAGTTAGAATTCTGTCATTGCCCTTGCTAAGTATAACTGTATTCCCTTTATTGGTAACTTTTCTCACTAACAGCAGATTTGCAGTAACATCAGGTGCATAATGGACCTCTCATGATTACAGTACTAGAAACATTGCCATCTAACAACTTAATTTCCACGTTGCTTACAGCTTCTGTTTTTGATGGTTGGTTGTTGGCAGTGTATACTTAGACTGCAAATTTGGTACTGTCACACAATTTTGATTTGTTTTTGGTTGAGTGAATCGACTCGCAGGTGTTTAAAAACCACACTGGATCATTTTCGTTCTACCCATATATGTAAAAGTTTTTGTTTTCTTCTTTTCCCACTTTTTAGTTTGTATTTGTCAGGAAGTCCTGCCACAAGTAAGGTAGCTATTCACTCGTATCTTATTTATGAATTTGTGTCTTGTAGATGTTACACAGTTGAAATTATCTAATATACACTTCTACACTGCTACAATCATTCAGTATAGTCTAAATCAGTTTTTCAATCAGCCAACCTTTTCTTGCCATTCTTGAATCTTCAAATAACCACTTGATTTGGTCCCATGCAGCCCTCTGAATTTTGCAGCTTTCAGTATGAGAGGTTTGTATTTATCAGGAAAGAAAGTGTGGACAATGCTTTCCTCTCATTTTCTTTAGCCACTTTAGCCTTTATTGTACCATAAATCATCATACTAGTCGTCCATTTCCAGAAGGGCTTTCATGTGAAATTTCCAGTATGCATAATTATTGTGGCATTTCAGTTTTTTGACACATACTAGCATGAATGATGGCACGTTGTGTGTCAATTCACCACATCAGCATTTTATTTAGTGGCAGCAAAATTTTTCTAATATTCACATCCATTTGATATGCAATATTGTGACTATGGGGTTTGGGAAAGGACAAAAGGTAAAAGAAAAAGGCAAGGGTTAAAGGTTGTACACTACAATAAAAAACTGCAATTTTAGTGAGAAGGCTGTACCTTTTTATTTTTTAATAATTTATCGAATCGTGGTTCTATTTTTGAGACTTATATAATCAAATAATTTTCTAATTGGAGCTTATTTCTCATTTTAGTTTTTATGTTCACCATTGAAGAGAACGTTAGTTCACATAGGTAGAAAGTGGCGAATGGCAATAATAATTTTAAAGCGCCCCTTGCCAGCTCTGGATATTCTTGTTTTCTCTTCGTCCAGAAAACGTCAATATTTTGTGAATGCAATTCCATTTTAAGCGTACCGTCAGCAGCTAAATCTGTAAGATTTTCTTCCATATTCGTGGTTAGATCAACCAATTGTACCGACATATCCAAGAAAGGATTTAGAGTCCATCTATGCCCATTGTCAGCTTCATAGTACAGTTCTGGAAAGTAACTTAATAGTTTCTCTTCCAAATTATGCAAGCTCTGTATCATGCAAGGAATGTGAGAACTTACTACCAACGATTGGTCCATTGCAGTTTCTTCGTCAATCTTCTGGAAGCAAGGGAAAGCCTCGTACATCATTTTTTTGTAAAGACATTGACCAATAACAAAGTTCTGCAAGGAATCCTTTGATTTTATCCTTTGGCCATTAGAATGTTATCTTCTCTCCCTTGGAGGCTCATGTTAAAAATATTTAGATGGTTTAGCATCTTGTAAGAACATTAACAATTCAGCTTTTAGTTCCAGAACTCTTGTCAATACCTTTCCTTTGGATAGCCACCTGACCTCTGTATGATAAAGGAGATTTTGATGGAGCGAACCCATGTCTTCACAAACCATTCTGAACAGTCTAGTTTCCAAGGCTTTACCTTTAATAGAGTTCACAATTTTGATCACCTCTAAGCACATAATTTAAATTAGAAAGTAAAACTTTGGCTGCCAGAGATTGTCGATGAAGAAAGCAGTGTGTCCACGAAACGTTTGGCATTATTGATTATAATTTCGCAACGAGTCCGCTCTCGTTGCCAGTCATAGCTTTAGCGCCATCGCTACAAATGGCGATACATTTTCTCCAATCAATCTCGTAGTCAAGAGTGCTTTCTAAAAACATGTCGTATAAACACTGGCCTGTAGTGTTCGTAGGAAGTGCTTTGCAAAATAAAATGTCTTCTGTGATACTTTCATCTGCTTCATAGCGCACAAATACCACAAATTGTGCACAATTTGAAACATCAGTAGATTAGTCAAACTACAAAGCAAAATGTGGGGTCCTCTTTAATTTTTAGGGTTTTCAACTTTTATTCAAAGAAATCCAACGGTTTATCAGCTTCCTTGGAATGTTTGGTTGAAAGGTGACGAATAAGCTTTGACGGTTTCATACTCTCATGTGATAATACTTTGCAACAAATTATATATTGAGGTTTATTATTCATGACAGTAAATCCATATTTCAAGTAATTGTCGCCACAATGTCAATTTTTTTTGGTTTTAATTTGCTTTCACTACTGCCACTTGTACCAGACGTGGAGGGCTGCGCAGATCTTTTGAGAAACTTATCCATTTTATGCTCGCTCAGAGCGAAGCGCAAAAACAATACAATCACTTCTATACTCATCGGCGCACACTGGCAACTGACAGCGAAAGGAAGCATGCAAACGTTCCGGCAGTGCGAGCAGCGGCACGGGGTGCTGACTTCTCGCCTCCCGCACCTTCCCTGCGGCAAAGAATATACATTACTACTTGCAAAGTGCCCACGACTGCCTTGCTCAGTACACTTGATTTTGCGATCAATATAGGTCTCAATAGGAAGGAAATTAAATGTCGTCTTTGAAATCACTGATATTGTTTTATTATGGTCCTGGGGGGGTCGCCAGAATTTTTTAACTTGTAAAGGGGTCACGTATTCAAGAAGGTTGAAAAACACTCTTGTAGAGTAATTAGTACATAATTTGCAAATAGTCAACTCCTGTTTTACCGGGGGCGGCCTAATTGGGTTGCAACTTAACCGTGAAGCCACCAGTTCAAAGTCAAATATTGGACAGCTGCCACCAGACATGCGCTGCTGCTATTAACCCATGCACCTGCTGTTAACGCTCTCTGAGCCATCTTCAGTTTCTAGGCAGCAGCCGAGTGATGCGGTACCATTTTTTTAATTAAGTGTTTGGGTATTATATTTACACAAGTTTTTAACAGTGAATATATGTGAAACTTGGAAGTATTAGGAATTCTGTGAAATTTGTCAGACAGCACATTTTCATTCATAATAATTATTTCACGATTAAAAGTGGCATCTGCTCATCAAAAAAAAAAAGGAGAGATTGGGTAGTTTACAATAGTTCGTACACTCAGAGGCTATTTATAAAATTTGGTACAGAGTGCGACTGAATAACAATATATCACATTAACATAAATATTATTTGCAATAAAAATGATACCATCGCAAAACATGTGGTTTTAATAAATAAATTAATAGACAAATAAAGAAATAAATTATATTTTTACTTGATTGCTGAAGTGGGAGGGGAGAGACGGAAAACAAAATGACTAGTCAGCTTCAGAATGGCTTCGTAAATCTAAATTATTAGCAACCAGAACTGCTTCACACGGAAATACATATCGTTAAAATATTTATAGAGCTCGCGGAAATTGTAAAACTGTGGGAATTTATTCTGTTATAAACAAATCATTTCATGGGTCCATGGCTTCTGAAGCGAGCTGCATGCACTAGCCAACAGATGACAGTTGGTTATTTTGCTGGTGTGTCGCAAAAATATATCTTATCCATTTAAAGTAAATTTGTCATCTCTTATGGGCTGAAAACAACTTGGGTTTGAAATATACTGCATAAAATTAATGGAGTAATATTTGGAAAATACTCTGCATGAGATGTGCGGCCTCTTTAATTAATATGACACATGCACGTGGCAATGTTAGCAAGCACTAGCTACAGCCTATGAAGAAGACAAAAAAAAATACTGTCACATACACTTTAAACACCACATAGTTTAAACACCTATACATTATTCTAGAATGAAGTTTAATTTGCTAAAAAGTTGTTTTGTAATGGCATAAAATGAAATACATAAAAAATTTTGTCTACACATTCCTTCCTGCCTATGTACTTCTCTTATGACTTGTGAAAATTAGGGATTGGCTATATATGTGATTAATCTAGCTGGCTGCACACAACCAGTCTCAAAGTCCCAACATTGAATTGCTTTTCTGCCAACATAACTAGCAAAAATGGCGTGGATTGGATTTGAGGTTAGAATAGAGTTTAGTAAAAAAGTTCTTTGAGATGTATGTATACTTCCCCTAACGAATTTGTAATGCTATTTGATTAAATTCAAATTGGTAAAAGGATTTTGTTAATATAATAGTGCTTATGATTTAAAAATGAAGATATAAACTGTCGCCATTGTCTCACCGCCACCAGGAGGTGACTGTGGCCAGGCGGTAACATATCAAAGTGGTGCAAAGTTGGAAATTAAAGTTGTAAGGGCACCACTCAGTGAATTCCCCCACTGAGAGGGTCATGACTCTATCCTAAGGCATGTTGCAGGTCTGCCGTGTGGCGATTTTCCCATTTACAACACACTGTACACATTGCTGCGTGCACAGTGCAGAGGACCTAGCTCACTATTTTCTGTTGTCGGCCATGGAAACACCACTGTCCCTCGCATCTTCAATGGCGAAGCCTAAGTAGTCCTTTTATACGCATGCAAGCACATGCATGCACGCACATGCATGTCACATTACTCCTCCAATTAGCAATGGTGAGACGAGAGCCAATCGGGATACTTTTCTTTAATTTAAAGTGATCAACAAAACACAATCTTATTACCCTTTAAGGGCTAATGAACAAATAACCTCCAACTGACGTTTACACCAAAAGCTCGTGAAATGATCATACATACATCGTACTACGCTTAAATAATCCACCATAACTTAATATGAAAATTATATTAATGACTCGCCACCACAATCAAATAATCCAAAACCGAAAAACATAATAAAAACCCTGAAAAACCACAATGTAACAGTTGTCTCGTAATGGTCAAAACTTAATTAAGATTATAATTAACAAAACACTGTCCTGAAAAACCTTAAATTTAAAGACATTCACCAATTATTTTGCCACTGAATTTACATGAGTAATTACCAAGCTAAACGAGAGGGTTGTTTACGTACAAAATATATAAATTACAAATTACACAGTACTCAGTACTCAAGAATGATTACACTTAGTGTCATGCATTTACCTTTTCTGTAGCAACCTGCAAAAACAAAACATAGCACTTAAAGCCCAATGGAATTTTTATTTAATAAAACAAAATTAAAAAATTAAGCAACATGACTGGGGGCTGTAATAGCAGTGTGCTAGTGGTCACATCCGCTGTCTGTGGAATAAGTCCAAACGTTCGCTCAGTGGAAATTCTCTCTAAAAGATTAAACCTGCTGCAACCCTCATGATTATGTTCATAATATCTTATGGATTATTTGTGATGCCTTTCTGCCCATGGCAGTCCTGATGTGACATACAACTTTACATAACTTTGCACACTAGCCATGCAGCACTCGTAGCACACACTGCAAAACCCCCAATGGCTCATGACCCACACATCACACGCTAATTACTGATGTAATGCACTTACGTCCCAGAGATCTTCCTAATTAGTTATCAGAGTATGTGAATCACCACGTGGGTGTACATGCACGAGTGTAAAATGTGTGTGGGCGGTCATGTCAGGTTTGAACTTAGATTCAGAGGAGGTACGATAACAAAACACACACATTCATCATGGTTGACTATGTGACTTGACAGTTGTGTTGCTGTGGGGTAGGTCAATGTTGAGTACATTTGCAGAAGACTAATAATNTGTTGACTATGTGACTTGACAGTTGTGTTGCTGTGGGGTAGGTCAATGTTGAGTACATTTGCAGAAGACTAATAATCGGTCTATCTAATTTTTCATGTATGGTTTCTATATGTATGGCATTTTGTGCACGATTGTGATCATGAAATGTAACAGCTTATAGGTAGAAGAACTTAATATGGTGTGAAACCTGTAGAATTGTAAGAAATATCTATTCAAGCCTATGGTTGACATGCTTTTTAAATAATTTAAAGATGAACTCTGATATTTTTATTAAGTAGTAATGTGTTACATTCTTCCTCTCACTAATTATGTTCCATCTGAAAGATATTTTGTAATAAGGTGGCCTCCTACAGTATATATTCATTGTCAGCTGAAAATTGAGTTTCGGAAACTCAACTTTCCAAATTCACCAGTGCATCAACCTCTGTACACCAGAAATTCAAAAATTACTATAACTCTTGATTCCCGTTAAACTGATTGATCCATCAGTTCAACCAGCTTGAAAATTTTGTGGATGTGTTGGATATGTACAAACACATCAACCAATGAACTTACTAATGCTTACGCTTAAAAATAAAAGGAAACACGCTTCTTCCCATAATTTACAGGCATTCCAAAATACACAAAGGTAATTAGATTGTCAAGTGTTACAAATGTGAGACATAAACTGTGGAATTAGTGTATAATAGCATTAATTTGTGTCTGGAAGTGGATACAAATACCGCTGAAAAATTGTGATACTCTAATAATGCCTCAACCTGTGTAAACCAGTGTGTTTAAGCCACTAATGGATCCATCAATGAATTTGCGAATATTCAGCATCTTAACATGAAACTCTGTTTTGGAATCTTATGTTCTGTATGTTAGTTTATGCCAGACACCAATGGTATCAACATAATTTGAAAAAAATTTATTCATTTCTATTATGCTGATATTTTTACAGAACAATCATGAACATTAAAACAGCCATGAATACGTTTACTTATTATAAAACAGCATTGTGTGAACATCATGGTACAAAAAGATTAGTGTGTTTTAACACAAAGGTTCCAGTTATAACAACAAAACTATTAGGTTCTGTGCATAAACATGTAATACTGAAGTTGTAAGGGAAAATTATAAAATGTTGGTTGCTATAAGATGTGTCTACAAGCTCAAATATCTATATTTCTGCTTAGCATTGCCATCCCTAGTACATATGTAGGCTGTCAGAATAGCAGACAACATGAAATTAACTTTCAATATGACGCTACTCCCCACGTTGGGAAGTCAATTAACACATTAAAGGTTCTCGCCACCTGTGGTGTACAGATGGGTTCGTAGCGTCTATTGTTAATGTTCAGTGGCACAGACTATAGGGTGCCTGGGATTTTAGGATAGATCACACAATGTCTTCATCACGACTTCTTAGTTTGGAACAGTTTTATTTAACGGGACTTTACTTATACATTCCCGACACTGTTGCAAGAATTTACACATACTTTCTGCCGAGGATTTTCTCACACATTAATGCCCTGCGAGTTGAAGGCCTGAAGGGCTGGTTACAATGTTCTGGTTACGTTTCTGACGCTGTAGGGGCATTCGGTGTCAGGACAGACCCCTGAGTGACGACGGGGTTACTTATCTGCACATGTTGCGTGGTAGTTGTTCCGGCTGTTGATGAGGTCTGGTGACCTGGATGGCCCTGTTAAAGGCCCTCTGTGGTTGGCTTGTTGCATGCAGCTGGCTTCCTCTCGACGTGGCGCTCCTCGGTGAGGCTCACCACTCGCTCCCGTTTTCGGCGTAGGGTAGTAACTGACTGCTTACTACCCTACCACTTCCCGGCGAGGGACCACATGTGTGGGTCCCACCCGTCCTTCGTGGCTGCGGGCTACGCTGGACAATCCCACTTGCTCGACATGGCACTTCTCTGTGAAGTTCACCACTCGACTCCGCCTTCTTGGTGCTTTGCAACTGACTGACTGTAAACTGACTGACTTATGCAGTAACTGGCTGGCTAACTCGTGTCCTGACGTGGTGAAACTACTCGTCCGATGTGACACTGGTAACTGTCTCTGACTCTGCCCTGCATTCCGCATTTCGCATCCCGATTTGGCTGACCCCTTAATGTCGCGACTTACTATCTGCGCATCCTGAGGTGGCGGTACCAAACTTCCGCGCCACTTGCTGCTCGTTGCTTCGACTGATGGACGTGGCTGGGCTCCGATCTCCCGG
>NQII01000130.1:105544-282698 GCA_002778355.1 Clitarchus hookeri | reverse complement strand
TTACACCACGCAATGAATAACAAACGTAAAAACGAAAGTAATGAAGACTCGGTGTGTAAGAAACAAAGAAAACATGTTTTAAATAGTGTACAAACAAAATTAGACATTATCGCGCAATCGGAAAGTAGCAAATCACTTGCGGCTATAGGACGGTCTTTCAACCTGAGCCGATCCACTGTGCGTTCTATTGTAAAAAGTAAAGGAAATATAAGGGACTATGTTATAAATTCGGGAAATCTTTCTTCTAAAATAATTTCAAAACGGCGGGGTGTAGCGATGGAAGAGATGGAACGGTCTTTAAAAGTGTGGTTAGACGATCAACACCAGAAAAATATCCCTATCAGCCTTGCAATAATTCAATGCAAAGCTCTCAGTTTGTTTGAAGATTGGAAAAATTAGTCAAATGTTTGTGTGTGTAAAATATGTCTTTTCAATTGTTTGAACTATTAGCTATATATTTAAACACTTTTAAATAACTTTGATGCATGATCTTGTTTCTTTGTGTGTAAATATATTGTTTTGAATATTTTTTTTGTGTTTAGTAAGTTTTTTCCCCCATCTAGGAACGGAACCTCATTTATCACATTAAAATAAGGGTTCTACTTTCATACATTTCAACTTTCATACAAAAATTTAGGAACACATTGTGTATGAAAGTAGAGGACTGCCTGTATGTAAACACATTTTTCCCCATTGCTTTAACCATGAAAATCACTTTTCTGTGAACCCTTAGCTCGTAATTATCCTGGAAAATCAGGAGTTTACTAACTGTAACTGATATTTATAAAATAATTCTTATGAATATGTTGCTTACGACCTAACTAAACCAAAGTCACAATAGATTGATGTGATAAAGCAATACAAGTGGCCACAATTACACAAGTAATAACTCTTTTTCCAACAAAATAAAGGATTACATTTAATTTTTTTTTTTTTACTATTGCATCACATAATGTATTCACATTACATATTTCTATACTACACATGAAGTAGCAACAGTGTCATGGTCATGATGGCAACCAGTTGGATGCAAGACTTTATTGTAATTGTTGTTTGAGTAAGGAAAATATGTCAATGTTGACGTGACCAAGCTTGGCTACGGCGAAAAAAGCCAACTTGATCCGCGGTGTTCCCAGAGTTGTGAAGTGATATGTGCCCGGCGCCACAGCTCTGCGGTGAGCTGATGAGATGTAGGGTCGTTCGTCGATGGCCTAGGGGCTCTGGGTAAACACTCCGTCATACACACTATGCCGAGGCTGTCGGCCACCTCGTACGCCATACTTAATTATCAATAAAATAAAGTAGTACGTGATAAGATATTTATTACCCCGTTATTTTACACATAACTATCCACAAGACACATGGTCTGAATGGCCCGGAACTACGGGCGACCACGTGGTCTTATAATGTGAAGCTCGAAATGCACTTTACGATTCCCGATAAATAATAACGTCGCTCTCCCCTCGGTGCTATGCAAGTTAAATAATGAAAGAGATGATGATAATGATTTACAATGTTATGGATGCGACTAGATACTATTCGACAGATGATGTCCTTGCTAGGGCTTCTGCGGAGTGGGAGAGCGTAATGTCCGAGTTCGTCCAAGTGCTGGCGAATACTGGGCGGAAGCGTGCGCCGGTTTTTCGCCACCTAAGTGCAGCCGACGCCATGCGGTGAAACTGTGAAACACAATATACACTGAAAGATGATTACGGGATGGAAAATGATATGAACTAAAGTAACATAATAAAATATAATTACCCTTACACAAATACATAATAAAAATGATTAATTATTCCTAAATGTTTGTATTGCACCAGCCACAGTACTGCCAAATGTAGAATGTTGCATGTCTCTGACTTTGGCTGGGCAGACTGTCTCCGATGACAAAACAAATTATTAATTAACCATACACTGACGCTTTTAGCAAATACACTGATGAAATACACTGAATAAATAAATTAGAACACTATGCACTTGTACTTGTTCCCACAAGCCTGTCGGTGTGGTGCGTCTGGTGTGGACATATTGCGGCAGTCACAGTGGGCAAGAAGGACTCGTGAATGTGCGTTTCACGTCAATGTAATCTTGTGTTTGATTTAAAGACAATAAATCATGTTGACTAAACACATCAATTTTAATTTGTTCACTGTCCACCATGAAGTAGATGGTGTAAGATGATTGATTGGTATTGAAATGGCATTCAAGAGACTAGAATTATTTTCTGCCTTTTTAGCATATTAAATCTTTTTTCATTGCAACTTGGAATACAAATTTAAAAAAGTGTGGCATTGGAAGAGAATGATCAACAAAAATAAGTGAAACCAGTTACAGGAATTTTAAATTTATATCATAAATTTTAAAATTTGCAAAACTGTTACACGAAAATTTAAAATAATTGTCCACACTATCAGAATATCCTAAGGAATATTTCTAGAGAATTTGTTATATGGTTCATCTGCATTTCAATTTTAACTAATGTCAAAATAACCAGAAGTTTTACATTGGTACTCCTACCACGGGTGAATCAAGTGTCTTATTTCGAATAAATTGCATTATGCTACTTACATGTTATCAATCACTAGCTGAAATGAAATTAAATATTTCTCAAAGAATTTTTTTTTTGTATGTTTAGGTTTAGATACTTATATTGTACTAAAAAAACATGACAAATGTTATTTTTCAAACTATGTGGTATTTTTATTTAATTATTAATATGATGTCATGAAACCATAAAATAACCTTAAAAACAAGAGTTGGCTCTTGAACAGCTTTAACTGCATTTTGTGGCAACTATAGACTGACTTGAAAAAAAAAAATGCATACTTATAGCTAGATGTTGAGAGTTTTTTTTTTTAATGTTTAAATTAGTTGAACAGTTCATCATTCTGTAATTTTGACCAGTGTTTATAAGCACAAATTTAAATATCTTTGAGGCTAAATTTTTTTCCCTAACCGATAGAAAACTTCAACCTTTGTAAAGAAGTAGATAAACATTTCGTATTTCATTAATGATAATTTGAAGAATGTTGAATATATTTTTACCTCTTTAGCATTTATTATTTTTTTCTTAAANCGTATTTCATTAATGATAATTTGAAGAATGTTGAATATATTTTTACCTCTTTAGCATTTATTATTTTTTTCTTAAAGTCTTTGTTTGTGTTTTAATTTGTTACTTGTAAAGTTATTCATTTGTTGTAATTATTTTCACTTATTCAAGAGAGTATTGTAAGAGAGTGAGTTATGAGATTCAAGTGGCTCTTAATATCAAGGTCTTGAGAGCCGATGAGAGTGAAGTGAGGTGAGTATGGAGCAGTGCCCAAATGAAAGGGCAGGGTAAGCGGGAGATCCCCAAGAAAACCTACCGACCAGCGGCATCATCTGGCACTATTCCCACATGTGAAAATCTGGGAGCAACCCCACCAGGAATTGAACCCAGCTCACCTAGGTGACAGATAAATAGTCTTATCTCTATATCACCACAGCTCCTTATTGCAAGTGAAATGCAGACAAAAACTTAACCTAATATGTATTTGTACCTCACAGTGAGATCTTTCACATCTTCCTGACTGGCAGGCTCATACTCTGTTCTACAAAGTAGTAGCAGGTCAGAAAGGTCTTTAGTAATAATTTATCATTTTCAACTAATAATATGCATGAAGACGTTAGCACTTGCTCATTAATAATAATATTATCGGTGGCAAACAAACAGTGTCAATTTTATGCTGAATTATCCTAGAATTGAATGGATTTAACTTCATCTTATCCCAGATATTGTAATGTTGCAATATTTGTGTTTGTGTTGTTTGAGTAGCAATTTACATGCATGCATTTATTTATAATACAATGGTTGTAGTAACAATTTCCATACTTACCAGTATATTTGCAGAATTTCTTTTAAATTCAAATTTGATAAAAATGCAATACAATGTCTGGTGGGCTTTGTACTCTCTCCCTCCGTAAACATCCTTCTCAGCATCTTCTTGTGAATGCAAATGTTTGGTTCGAAAATTTCTAATAATTGCATGGTTTCAAACCCCTTTTGTGCTTTACCTTTAATCTTTTTGTACAACATGCCTGATTTGGTGACTATTCTAAATCACTTTCTTAATGATTAGTTGCAAATATAGTGCAGCAAAAAAAATGTATGTTTTAGCTCTTAAATCAGAATTGAATTTTGCAAAGAGACAGTTCTTCTTTAAATTTGATTTATATTCAATACAAAAGCATATGCTTTTCAGAAATACTACAGTAATTAAATACATTTGAACTTTTAAATACTGGTATGTTTAACTGCATTCTTCATTGCAAAGTTTATTTTAAACAATTTTTTCCTTAAATTAAATTACATACAATGTTTACTAATTATGTATTTTACAGGTGTTTATGTTGACTCTCCAACCGATTTTGTTGTGGACTCGAGAGCAGTTTCAAAACATGATGATAGTAAAGTGACCTGTACCATTACAAATCCATCGGGAATTAAAACAGAAAACCTCATAAAGCCACAAGCTGATGGAACTTATCGTATAAGTTACACACCATTTGAAGAAGGTAAGTAATGTTGGAAAATGTACCAGAGGAAAATTTTGATAATATCTGNCGTATAAGTTACACACCATTTGAAGAAGGTAAGTAATGTTGGAAAATGTACCAGAGGAAAATTTTGATAATATCTGAGGAGTAATAACAAACATCTATGCTGAGATGAACAAACAGTCTAAAGTACCTCTAGATGTATAAGCAAGTATATTAACTACTGACATCAAGCTTTATCTAGGTGAAGTGCTAGTTCTATCAGTGTTTAACTATTGTGCAGGNCAAGTATATTAACTACTGACATCAAGCTTTATCTAGGTGAAGTGCTAGTTCTATCAGTGTTTAACTATTGTGCAGGATTATTCATAAATCTCATCAAAACACAATATTGTATACAGAAAGTTCAGAACGCACGTTTACAGTTTCAATGTTAAAAAGCAATATCACATAATAAAGTGTTCCTTGCATCAAAATGGTTAATATGGAAAATAGAAAGTTTCATCATTTTACCACTTGGTTAAAAAGAACTAGATATGCAAGTTGCAAATATTTATCCGAAAAGTTCGCAACTTCANTCATCATTTTACCACTTGGTTAAAAAGAACTAGATATGCAAGTTGCAAATATTTATCCGAAAAGTTCGCAACTTCAATCTCCATACACCACCCTAATACACTAAACAAAAACTGAAGTGCTCAGAGACACTAAATTAATTTACAAACATTTCTTCATTTACATGACAAGCAAAATTTGGAATGACTTTAATGTAATTTGAAAAACATTTTAGTTTACTTGAAAAAANTCTTCATTTACATGACAAGCAAAATTTGGAATGACTTTAATGTAATTTGAAAAACATTTTAGTTTACTTGAAAAAAATAAATCATTTTTGTTCAAGAATTACTCAAGTAGAACTTTCCACAAATGTAATTTTTCTCAAATGTTTTAGTTAATTATTATAAATATAATATAGATAAATTTGTTCTGTTTATATGATTGGATATTCATAATTTTAACATGTCTGTAGTTCGTGTGGATTGTAGAGTTTCCCTTGTACAATTCCCATGTGCAAAAATCCCATTGTGAATCCACCAGGAATCAAACCTGGTTCACCTTGGTGGGAGACAAGCACCTTAGTTGCTGCACCACCATGGCCCCATTTCATATGCAACACGTATCAATATAGTAAACCAGTCTGTGGCTGTGTTTGGCAATAAATAAAATAAATAATTTATAATTAATTAATTAAAATGTTGTACTGCACTTTTTGATGAAACTGATAGGTGAGAATGAGGAGGAAGTTGTTCACCATGAGCATCTCAGCTGTAAGTGTAAATAAATTTGTATATTGTGCACCTCCAGAGCTGTAAGGTTTTATATTAAATATTGAACCATTTTATATTGTGAATATGAACTCTTTATTTTCTGAAGATTATCTATACAAATTACAACATTTTTATAGATTAAAGTTTATTTTTCACTTGTTAATGTGAACCGTATAGTGGAACATTATTTTAATTTTTGTCTTTGCAGCCATTTAAGCGAGTTTGATAGTATGATATAATTCTGAACTGTTTTTGGCTTGCATTCTGTTGCAGGTCGTCACACCATTGATATCTTGTATGATGGTTTGCCAGTTCCTGGCTCTCCATTTGTAGTAAATGTACGCCGGGGCTGTGATCCAAAGAAATGTTGTGCATTTGGCCCAGGACTCGATAAAGGATTTGTGGACAAAGCAAATGCATTTACCGTTGAAACTAAAGGTAATGTGTGGAAAAATTTCATACAATTTTTTTGTGTACAATATTTTGATTGGAACGGGCATGATTTGAAATATATTTAAAGATTGTAACACAAATTTTTAACTGGCTTATGAATAGTGACCCTGAGAAAACCCACCTTTTTGCCTCCTTGGCCAACAGAGCTAAGTCTCTCGATAATCACATGCAATGTCAACGTCAGCCAACTGCCGGCAATTTTCAACAACTTTCACAAGATTTATTCTCTTGTTCTTTTTACTGAAAACACTACTATACAATAAGATTAGGTAATTTCCTATGTAAGATGTTATATCGGACATAAAATGAATATTAACCCTGCCCAAGGACTTATATGGACCCTATTCAAAAGAAAAACTTTTTTCTAATAAGTCACGTATATTAACATATTATTTTTATAATTACAAACCACTGAGAATTTACATTAAAATTTAAACAATTAAAAAAATTGCAAAATCCCCGCTCTACATCAAGCATAAAATACAAAAGCTTGTAAAACATTTTTTTTTATAGTCATTCAATTATACATTTGCGACCTAATTTTGCTGAAGTACCGGTACTACTGGTTGGATGCAGCAAAATGCGACTTAGACCAGCAGAAGCACAAGTTCCATGAATGCTACCTTGTCCATTTTTTGTGGCTTTATTTTAGCATGGAAAATGGCCTGCCTTGCCCACCCTTTGGGCTGACCCTTATATAGATCACACTTTTAATTTCAATGAATTAAGATAAAGTTAACTAAATCTACTGTCACGGTGAACATAAATCAACTTCAGTAAAGGCTTTAGAGAACAACATATATACTTTTCCTGATTGATATTTGGCTTTATATTTAAAACTGTTCAAAAAAATTTATATTTCAGGACAATGCTTACAAATTCCATGTTTCTGGTGATCAGCTTTCCAATCAGCATTTCAAAATAATAATTACCTCAACATTTTCACACCCAGAGACAGGGTCAGTGTGAAAAGGGGAAATTGACTTTGAACTGGTAATGTAGTCTGTATCTAGTATATTGATCCATTATTTCCAATCTGTCTGGAGAAAGAAATAGGTGAGGTGAGCGTAGAGTAGTGGTGGAGCTATGACTATAATATAATACAGGGAGCGGCAGAAATAACTCCCGAATGTGAAAGGCTAATAAAAAATACACAAACAATTCTAGTCAAAATTTTATTAAACCATCTAAAATAATTATGTTTGCCATTTAGTTTGTATTAATTTTTTTAATTTTCACTTAATTTTTAAACATAATACTTTTTAAATTTTCGCTTAATGTTTAAACCTAATTTTTTTTTAATTGTCACTTAATATTGAAAAATAAATTTTTTTTAATTGTCACTTAATTTTTAAACATAATCTTGTTTTAATTGTCACTTAATTTTTAAAAATAATCGTTTTTNTTAATTGTCACTTAATATTGAAAAATAATCTTTTTTTTAATTGTCACTTAATTTTTTAACATAATCTTGTTTTAATTGTCACTTAATTTTTAAAAATAATCGTTTTTTAATATTCACTTACTTTTTAAAAATAATCTCGCTCAAATGCCGACCGTCACTGTCTATACATGTCTGAAGCCTCACTTTGAAATTACGCATTACTCTCCTCATCATCTCTTGTGGAATTTCCGCGATTTCGTGTCTGATAGCAGCTTTGAGTTCATCGATTGTCGTCGGTTTGTTTTTGTAGACTCTACTCTTCAGGTAGCCCCAGAGAAAGAAGTCGCAGGTGGTAAGATCGGGTGAACGAGCTGGCCACGGGATGTTGCCTCACAGTGAGATTAAACGCCCTGGAAACATTTGTCTTAGGACTGCCGTAGATTCTCTTGCTGTGTGAGCGGTGGCACCATCCGGTTGAAACCATACAGCAGGATTTCCACGTTCATTCAGTTTCGGCCCCAGGAAGTTGTGTAGCATCTCTACGTAACGATGAGATGTTACTGTAACTGTTCGTCCTTCCTCCTCAACAACATACGGGCCTATTATTCCAAAGTCTGCTACAGCACACCAAACAGTGACACGTTGGCTATGGAGAGGCCACTCATGAAGTTGCCAAGGATTATTTTCTGCCCAATATCGATTTAAGACAAACAACTGCTTAGGACTATTTACTTTATGTGCTTCGTCACTTGAGAGCACAACTGCGTCTGTTGAACGTTTTCTAGGATAGCCTGACAAGATGCAATACGGTTGGCCCAATCACATTCACTAAGTTCCTGCACAACCATGATTTTGTACGGATGAAAGTGGAGGTCTTGGTGTAAAATTCTTCTCACACTACGATCAGATATTCCAAAGCTGGCAGCATGGNCACTACGATCAGATATTCCAAAGCTGGCAGCATGGCTACGGGCTGGACGTCTTGGAGATTTGGTAACTGCTTGTTGGAGTAATTGAACGTTCTGTGGAGTTCGAGCACTGCGAGGTCTACCTGGCGGTGCATTTTTTAAAGCCGAACCTGTGATTAAAATTTTAACCCACAATAGAACGGTTTTCCTATCGGGGACTGTACCGTGCCGACCTATTCCGAAGCGCGTACGAAATAATCGCTACATTGTAATTACAGAATCGCCATTTTTAAAATAGGTTTCAAGGACGAACGCACGATGTTCACCGCTCCATGCCATGGTGGCAACTGAAATGGCAGCAGTGGTGCTGTACTATGATACAACCCCGGGCCGCATACCACCACTAGCGCCAAGCCCATGGCGGTGGCAAATTCAGGAGTTATTTCTGCCGCTCCCTGTAGAAGTACGCAAATATAATATTTGTACTGTAGGAATGTTGTTCATACTTTCCACTTTAGAAATATCGTCCAGAAAATTTGTGAGCATTTTGTATATAAGATTTGAATGGGTAGTTATGTTTTGGGATGTGATTAACAACTGAGCCAAAACATGGGTATACTTCTATACAACAAGAAAATGTTTTTTAAAATGTTTAATTACTTTAAATTTTTTACTTCTAGGTGCTGGCACTGGTGGTTTAGGACTAGCAATTGANGTTTTTTAAAATGTTTAATTACTTTAAATTTTTTACTTCTAGGTGCTGGCACTGGTGGTTTAGGACTAGCAATTGAAGGTCCCTCAGAAGCTAAGATGACTTGCAAAGACAATCGTGATGGTTCATGTTCTGTTGAGTATATTCCCACAGAACCAGGCGACTATGATGTGAGCATCAAATTTGCTGATAATCACATTCCTGGATCACCATTTAGGGTAAGAGAAGTTTTTTATTCCATAAAAAACAAAAATCCAATTGTTTGTACAAATTTAAGGTTATCCATTGGCATATTGAGGCATTTGATAGCCACTGATTTGATATCCAGCTTCCTGCTATAATGTTATCTTTGGTCATTGTACTCTATTATAAAATTATAACACCATATAGGTGTGGTATAAGATATCCATTGTTTTGTAATGAATTTGTTTTCCTTGCATTAAGAAATCCTGCCAAATTTTCCATGTAAAAAAATTAAACTTTAATATTATATGTTTAGTTGTGTATATAGTGACCTGTTTTGTGTGATGTGTGCGAGGAAAGTGTTTTGATTGAAAAGGTTTTACCTTGAGGCTTAAAATTTGGTTTTCCGATGCTATTGGCTCAGTGGCATCCTCTTACTATATTGGCACACCCTTGGTTACTGTTAGCCAGACAGCATTTACTTAATCAGATGTTCGTGGACCATTATGAAAGTAAGTAATGCAATTGAGCACTCATTTGACAAATCTACAATTTAACTTGTGATTGTTGCGCATGTTATTTTTTTACAATCCATATTTATTCATATGATAATGTGAATATACACAGAGGTGACAAGTCATGGGATAGCAATATGCAAATATACAGATGGCAGTAGTATCGCGTACAAAATGTATAATTGGGCAGTGCATTGGTTAGGCTTTCATTTGTAGTTAAGTGATTCATGTGAAAAGGTTTCTGACGTGATTATGGCCGCATCATGGGAATTAACAGACTTTGAACGCGGAATNTAAGTGATTCATGTGAAAAGGTTTCTGACGTGATTATGGCCGCATCATGGGAATTAACAGACTTTGAACGCGGAATGGTAGTTGGAACTAGACACATGGGACATTCCATTTAGGAAATGGTTAGGGAATTCAACATTCCGAGATCCACAGTGTCAAGAGAGTGCTGAGAATACAAAGTTCAGGTATAACCTCCCACCATGGACAACGCAGTGGCCGACCGCCTGCACTTAATGACAGAGACCAACGACGTGTGCGCAGAATGGTCAGTGCTAACAGACAAGCAACACTGCATGAAATAACCACAGGAATCAATGTGGGACGTACGACGGACGTGTCCGTTAGGACAGTGCGGCGAACTTTGGCTGTACTGGACTATGCCAGCAGAAGACCGACTTGAGTGCCTTTACTAACAGCACGACATTGCCTGCAGCGCCTCTCCTGGGCTCATGACCATATCGGTTGCACCCTAGATGACTGGAAAACTGTGGCTTGGTCAGATGAATCCCAATTTCAGTTGGTAAGAGCTGATGGTAGGGTTCGAGTGTGGCGCAGACCCCACGAATCCATGGACCCAAGTTGTCAACAAGGAACTGTGCAAACTGGTGGTGGCTCCATAATGATGTGGGCAGTTTTTACATGGAATGGACTGTGTCCTCTGGTCCAACTGAACCGATCATTGACTGGAAAGGGCTATGATCAGCTACTTGGAGACCACTTCCAGCCATTCATGGACTTCATGTACCAAAATAACAATGGAATTTTAATGGATTACAATGCACCAGGTCACCGGGCCACAACTGTTCGCGATTGGTTTGAAGAACATTCTGGACAATTCCAGCGAATTATTTGGTCACCAAGATTGCCCAACATGAATCCCATTGAACATTTATGGGACATAATCGAGAAGTCAGTTCGTGCACAAACTCCTGCACCGGCAACAATTTTCGCAATTATGGACGTCAATAGAGGCAGCATGGCTCAATATTTCTGCCGGTGACTTCCAACGACTTGTTGAGTCCATGCCATGTCGAGTTGCTGCACTTCGCCAGGCAAAAAGAGGTCCGACACGATATTAGGAGGTATCCCATGACTTTTGTCGCCTCAGTGTATTTTTCTTGTGGGGAAACGTAACTTTTGTAAAGCTGTGGTTCTACAAATTCCCTATTTCTAAATACATAATCTAAATTTAAAACTTCAAATACTGTACCCAATTTAATGGGAAACTAAGTAACTTGATTTAGTGTCTAGTCTTGTAACTGCAAAGCAATCCCATTTTTATAATTATACACATTAATTAACTTAAATGAGTTTAAACATATTTGAATAATTTTTTGATAGTGATATATATTTAATTTATCATTAGTAATTATTTGAAAAAGTATGAAGAGATTGTTACTTATACCCACACCCTCAAACACTGACACAAACTAATTAAAAATAATCTTAGAATACAGTAAATACATTTTGTCTGTGAAAATTACTTTTTGTAATAATGTAGTAAAATAATTACGTGAATTTTGTAATGTTCTAAATATGACAGTTGAAAGATACAAAGTAAGTCAGTTACTACAGTGATATAAATAAATTGTAATATTAAAAAATACAACATGGTGCTGTCAATGTTAAAGCAACATGCCAACAGCCACATAATGAACTAGTTATGAAATCATAATTTCNATACAACATGGTGCTGTCAATGTTAAAGCAACATGCCAACAGCCACATAATGAACTAGTTATGAAATCATAATTTCGAAGAAGTTACCACACTGGAATGTTTCTGGAAAATATGAGCAATCTGAAGCACTGGTACTACTGAAATTCAATGAAAATATAGCTGAAAATATTTGCACGTCCAAGCAGATATATAAATTGCACGTGCTTTCATCAGAACCTTAAAAACAAACCCTTACGGTGCAAATGGCAATAATTTGAATGAAAATTGGAGGACCTGAAATATGTGTGTTTCATGTAACATTAGATAAGGAAGATCCCTCCAAAGTCATGCAAGTTTTTTGAAAGTTATTGCATATAATGAGTAAATGGAAATATGGAAAGACACATGTTCCATAAAATGGTTTCATGGTAAGTGCTTTTGCAGTGATTTCAGATCTTTTATTATTTCCACATTATCCTGACAGTTTGCTGCAACTGAAATACTTTTTGTAATATTTTTAACATTTTTAGGGGTTAATCTAAAGCATTAGAGATAACTACCATTGTTTTCAACTTAACTGTTCACGACAAACCTGCCACTGTAGAATGTTATTTAATTAAAATGCTACAAGTAAAAGGAAGTTAAGCAGACTGAAGAACTAATGGTTTTGTATCTGGATTTACATCACAACTTTTCAGAAAGTGAAGGACATGAGATATCCTGACAAAAATGGCCTCTGAACCACATGTGTATAGACTCGGGGCTAAAAACAATTACAAATTCTGCAATGGATAATNATAGACTCGGGGCTAAAAAAAATTACAAATTCTGCAATGGATAATTCTCAAACCATTATCGCTTCAATCTGTTTGCCACATGAACATGATACGAGATATTATGAACATTGATCGTTTATAAATATATGAAAGCAGAATGTATATGTTGTTGGTTTTACTTATTCACTTTACACCATAAAATATAATAAAATTGAGAAAAATTACAGTAGACAAGGCAGTTTGTTGCTATTACAGTCTTTCCATGGCCATTGTGCCAAAACCAATTTTGAAAGCCAGAGGATGTTTAACACACACTTTTATTTAGAATGCTTCGACTATATCAAAATGAAACCACAAACATGACCTATTGTTCTGTGGTTTTAAATTTTCCTGTGTTAAACACCCCTACCTTATGCCAGAAGGCTAATTTGGGGTCAGTGGAGCTTTATGTACTTAACCTACTTAGTCATAAACCTACAAATCCATCCAAAGTTAATGCTTTAGCAACCTTGACTGTATAAGTTATCCAAAAATTTCTGATTTGTGTAAAATACAGCAATTTAAATATTAGTTTAAATAACACAATTTGCCGTACTATATTACCGAAAATTAAAATTTCTTCAAAGTATTATCAACAATTCAGACTATACTACATTTTAATAACTTAAAAGAAATTCACTAAGTATTGTAAAACAGGATTAAACCTACTTTGTTTCAGATAAATAATAAGGTGCTGACTATTAAAATTGCAAAATTAAGGAGACTGCACCTGAAGGACACTGGTGTGATTAGTTGTCCAGCTGAGTGATGCAGCAGGTATGCCAATGGTGACACTGATAAGTGGTATTTAAATGTTGGTCAGAGAGCCACTGAGTGATATTGGTATAGTTTCCCTGCTGTTCATATGCCCAGATGGAGTGAGCATGCCATGTCAAAAACAGGATAAACATATAAACAGATNGGGAGCCACTGAGTGATATTGGCATAGTTTCCCTGCTGTTCATATGCCCAGATGGAGTGAGCATGCCATGTCAAAAACAGGATAAACATATAAACAGATTTCTGCCAGAGAAAATCCAAAGTAACTAGGAGAATGGATATGGGTTTGCATTTTAGAATCTGAAATTTTGAACTGAAATTACAGAACTCTCCAACTCTAAGTGCACAATATTAAAATATAATGTACCCAAATAAACTCTGTTTTACAAGCAGAAAGGCAAATAACTTATATGCTACTTAAAGCATGTATTTCTGTGTAAGCTGCGATTCTAAAAGTTTGTTGCAAACCTGGAAACTTAGTAGTACGTTCCTTGCCTGTACTTTCGGCAGGCTACTGTGCCGGGTTTACTTAGAAAGATTCAGTTGATAAGAACTATTAGATTCCATGTGTTTTCCTGGATTCAGGGATGCAAATATATTAAACACTATTTTGGTAGATGATATAAGTTAATTATTCGTTACAATAAATTGCTGGATTCCACATGCACAATTTGATGACAACATTTATGTAAAACATATTTTGTTTTGCATTATGAAAATGCTACATGTTTGTACCATTACTTACAGAAGTTTTTGGCCCTTGTTTGGGGGAGAGGCATGCACCCATGGCCTCCCCTTCTGGATCTGTCCTTGATTACGAGGATATTTTCTATTTTTAAGCAATAAATTGCTACTAAAAAAGAAAACTAACAATTCAGAAGCATAAGGCATTAGTTTCATGTTAATCAGAATACATTATACTGTACATAATAAAACAAATTTATCTGTTACAGTTTAAGTTGTTACCAAAGCTTATGTAAACTTAATCCTTAGTTTCCTTGGGCCATGAATGAGAAATTTAGTCATATATTAGTTTAAATGTAGGCTGTAACAAGAACCAAATCAGGTAGCTTGTGTGACTTCAAGCAATTCACGATTAGGTTGGATAAGCTTTTTGTCACCCTTCAAAATCCAGAAAGTAAAACTATGCCTGCTCAAAATTATAGGCACAAGTTTAGAAGGGGACAAAAGTAACAAAAATGTATCAAAAGGAAGAAGCATNATCAAAAGGAAGAAGCATACATACACACCATTAATCAAAATTCACAATGTCTCGAGGCAAAAATGCATATTCAGCAAAGAAAAATGGGGAAAGTGGAAGANAAAAGGAAGAAGCATACATATACACCATTAATCAAAATTCACAATGTCTCGAGGCAAAAATGCATATTCAGCAAAGAAAAATGGGGAAAGTGGAAGAGCATGTCCACAAACGGTACAGGCAACTCAGAGACTTGAAAATGAAGTAACATAAGCTAAAAAGAATTTCAATGAACGGTGAAATCACATCAGCACCTCATTGCATTGTGTCCTACGAGAGCGTACCAAACAATTTGAGTAAACTAAATCAAAACCCAACAGGCAACATGCCTGAAATAGAGCGGACAATGAAGTGGGGTGAGCCTTGCAAGTACTGTAATTTCTGCTGGGACAAAAAGCCACTGAGCAGGTCCAGAGGGAAGGAAGGAGAGGAAAAGGGAAGGAAATAAAGCAGTGGAAGGGATGCCTAGAGCATTACATTGTCTGAGAAAGAGTTTAAGATAAGTTGGGAGGCTCAAACCCGTTGCGGGACATTCACAACCTCAGATGAACAAAACTTAAAAAAATTTTGGTTCAACCCATCTGCAAAGACATCATATGAAGGGTGGCATAAATAAGAAAAATAATTGTCCACATTATCTTCATCCCACCATGCAAGGTCAAAGTAAACTATAATGTAGTTAACAGAAATGGTTCACAAAAAAACAGGTAACAGGTGACAGTTCAATGGAGGCAGGTTGAACATCCACAAAGTTGTTCGCGTCACAGCATCATTGTAGAAAATAGACATTTTTGAAGAAATAAGTTTGGATGATGAGCCTCTTCAGGTAGCTTCACAAGAAAATGAAGGTTGAAGAATAGTTAATAATACTGATATAATGCAGTATAGACAGCAGAGGTCCAGCAAGTGAAGATTGCATAGATGGTGAGAATATAAATAGTGTAGAAGAATAAAGAGGAGAATTAGGAGAAGAAAATTGACTTACATTATGTTGACATAGCATCATCTTAATCTTCCACTGCAGCATTCATACTCCAGTCAGACACATGAATAAAAAATATTGCAAGAAAACCAGAATAAGGAGAGAATTATATAACAACACAGGAACTGATCAATGGAATGGGCTAGAACAGCATTAACTCTTTAACAGATACAAAATCACAATGGGAGTGGGTCAGTGTCAGTTGTTTACATTATTTTTTATGTAAGCTCAGTCTCAATTTAAATATTTCAACAGAACTCTTGAATTTATCATACTTTTAACTTTTATAAGTAATAACTTGGTCATTTTAATCTTGCTTTGAAATAGCTAAAACAGTCTCATCTGTGCTTTGACATTGTCATGGAACTGTGCACTTAACCAAATCAATTAAATAATAAACTAAGAAAAAAAGATTACTCCTATAGGAACACATGCAGTACAGCAAGATACCTTTCATAATCTACATATGGAGTAGATTACCTCTTAGTGATCTATATGAAAATTGATCTAATCTTGAGACCAGGCTGGATGGCAACGTTTTTGTTTTCTTACCGCATGCAGCGCTGCTGGTTTTGTTACTCGTATCGAGAGATGCTAAGTTTTGGTTACCTTTTTGTGTTGACACTTCACTCAAAGTGAGAGTAGTGTCATCGCCTGTGTTTCGAGCCATCGTGAACCATATTTAAACAAGTATACGATGAGAAAGAAGCATTATATTCTATTCACAGAATTTTTACACTTTGATACGAACCTTTGAAAAATCAAACCATGTAATACATGTTTGGTTGTTTCCTAAATATGCCATTTAAGCCTATAACAAGTGTTTAATACTTCTGTTAACATGAAACTATTTAATTTTTGGTAAAATTAAAATATTACTTAAATTAATCTATTAATTATATTATTTATAATTAATATGATTGAGAACAGAAAGAAAAAAACGGGTGTTGGTAATGCCCAGTATGAAATAGTTCTCATGTATTATTAAACTTAGTGTGCACAAATACTGTATATTGTCCCTTTGGTGTAATTTTCTGAACTTAGTCAATCATTGTTTGCATGAAGCGGAGTAATTGCCTAAAAGTAAAACTTTAACAGTGCTTCAGGAAACTTTGAATTAACCATGAATGAACTATATACTGTGGCCTACTTTTACAGTACATAAAATTAGCTGATTTTGTAATTCAAATTTCACAATTCTGTGAAAAAAAAATTTTAATTTCATTATACAAATTTTATAGCAAAAAATTAATGCATTATTATTGGAACATGAATCTGTTGTTTTTGTAACGATCTTATTCAAACTAAATGGAATTTTTTATTTATTCTTTTAATCAGTTCATACTTAAGTGGAAAACATTCAAAAGTATTTAATGATAAGGATGAAAAGAACACTACAAGAGCACACTTGTCATGTAACAAACTTTGTTACGTCCCAGTAATTTTTGTGCGATAAATCTTGTACTTTATCGTGACATTTAAAACTGCCCAGGACGTTGACTAGCATTTGAGTGTTACAAGGTTTTTAAATCACCCACATACAGCTTTTGCTTTTTGTAGATAACAATACACATTTCAATTCTATCCTGTTCAGTTCAATATTACTCCAACATAAGTCCACAACCTAACTACAAAAACTAGTAAATACATTATTATTGATAAAATTAAAATACTCCTTACATAGTAAAAATGTTTCTACAAAGAAGTGGCAGAAACCTATTGGGTTTTGTTTTCGTGGCAATATGAAAATTACTCAAATTTGCTGTCAATGCAGTTCTCTTTTTATTTTTTATGTCCTTTACTATCACTAAATCACTGTACATAGGGCACGGCAGTGTTTAAGTAAGTTTATTTTACCGCCCACTCAATGTTCACATTGCTGTATTGGCACTTTGGTCAGTTTATGAAACAAAAAAAACCTTCACTTTCAAACTCCCAGGCACAATCTTAAACAGTAACTTTTTTTGGCATTCTTAATTGGTTTTGCGACGTAAGCAGCAGACTAAAATTGCCACCCTTACTCAATAGTTGTAAATGCCGTAGTTGCTAGTTGTCAAGAAACTAACCACTAAGCACAGAAGATGAGTAAAGCTGGCAGTGTTTATAAATACCACGCAAATGTTTAGTAAGTAATTATTACATTAAAAATAAAATATTTATCTGCTATATGTACGTACTATTAATTTTTGTCATGTCACAAACAGTTTTGGTTAGAGATGTTTGTTTATAAATAAAATGCACGTAGGCGTGATTCTGCCTGTGAATGACTGCCATAGCGATTTGACTTGAAATATATCAATCATACGTGCAACTATAATATTTTGACTTTGCTACTAATTGATTTATGAATCTTAATTGTGATGTAAAATTTTGTTTACATTTTTATAGTCAACAATGTTATCACCACGCAAATAGTTTTGTTATCCACATATATGTGATGTAAATGAGAGATAATGCTGTATAACAAATGGGAAATTGTAAACTTAATGTTCGTAAGAGTTTTTATGGTAAAAGAAGCTCTCACTGTAGTTTTAGATACACTTAAACAAGCAATTTCGTCGATATTTCATGAATACGGGAATTATTACAGAATTTATTGAATAAACATAATTTCTCAGTATTTCACATTATTTCACGTTTTGCGGTTCACAAAAATTTCTAGGCCGAAACTATAAACATTATGGCCAGCATTATCTCAATATAGAGAATGTATAAAACGTTAGGTGCAACTTATGCAAACTACTAAAATTCAGTAGTAATGTTTGTATGAATTATTGTTTCTCTATACGGTGTAAAATTTAAACTTTTATTTTGCCTCTCTTTTCTTTTCAGAATTTTTAATTTTTTATTGAAGGGATAGTACACTAATTATAAAGTGTTGAAGGTATGATTCACATTTCTTGCGGTTCAAGATTTAACAGCATAGCGTTTAGCATTTACCGATGCAGTCTTTTTGAAAGAAATTGAGAATCTCTATTATTTCATTTATGGAAAATAAGATTATAAAATTACTCTATAAAGTAAAGCTAGGTGTGTATGTTTTCTAATATGCACTCTTGCTGGTATATAAAACCACGTTTATAAGTTTAACTTAATATTTAAAAAGTCAGACAGTTGAATTTCAATTTCCTTTATCCAGACCTCAACTATCTTTAAATCCTCTAATTTCTGAAGTCCAAATTAAAACTTCCGGATTCTGTACAGGAAATTTGAGTTTTCATGGATCACTGAATGGGTCTGTGTATATCACTATATCTGTGAAACTACTTTAGAATTTTTCAACTCATTTTTGTTCTGAAGATCGTCAAAGTAAAAATATAAAGTATGTCTTAGATTACAGTATGCCTAGGAGCATTCTTTTAATATAATTTGTAGAAACTAGCAAAAATACGTTTCTCACACANCATAGCGTTTAGCATTTACCGATGCAGTCTTTTTGAAAGAAATTGAGAATCTCTATTATTTCATTTATGGAAAATAAGATTATAAAATTACTCTATAAAGTAAAGCTAGTTGTGTATGTTTTCTAATATGCACTCTTGCTGGTATATAAAACCACGTTTATAAGTTTAACTTAATATTTAAAAAGTCAGACAGTTGAATTTCAATTTCCTTTATCCAGACCTCAACTATCTTTAAATCCTCTAATTTCTGAAGTCCAAATTAAAACTTCCGGATTCTGTACAGGAAATTTGAGTTTTCATGGATCACTGAATGGGTCTGTGTATATCACTATATCTGTGAAACTACTTTAGAATTTTTCAACTCATTTTTGTTCTGAAGATCGTCAAAGTAAAAATATAAAGTATGTCTTACTTAGATTACAGTATGCCTAGGAGCATTCTTTTAATATAATTTGTAGAAACTAGCAAAAATACGTTTCTCACACANACTTAGATTACAGTATGCCTAGGAGCATTCTTTTAATATAATTTGTAGAAACTAGCAAAAATACGTTTCTCACACAAATGTTTTTATAGCATTGCAGTTGCTATATCGTGAAGAGAATTCTACCAAAATGTGATATATGAACTTGCTTCTAGGAACAGAACACACATTTATGACATTTGAACCTGAAGTTGTTTGTTTCTGAGACATCTTAGCAATCCTGGCCACGGCAGTCTCCTATCAGCCTCACGCGGAAAAAGGCGGACGTACGCAATATTTAATTTGTCTATTTTTCTTAGGAAACCTAAATGTGACATAATTTTCCTGATATTTATTTTCCATAAAACCTTTTAAATTATTGTGCTAAATATCAATAAATAGTACATCTGATGGTACAGGCATGATTATTTTTTGCAGTTTTTATCTAACTTACACGTAAAAGTTACCTTAAAAATTATAATTTTTGAAATTTTTTTGGTGATGTTTTATTTGGGAACCATTCTACAAAAAGAACTTGGAAGGGCAGTAGTTCACTAATACAATTCTCAGAAACTACTCGCATAATGATCACCAAATTTAGAATACAATTAGTACTATAGTACGCAGTTACAGATTATTAGTAGATCACACTTATTTTCAAAACTACTACCTCATTTTGAGAAATTCTATATACTGAATAATTTTACACATCTGAAACTGTGTACCATAGCAGAGGAAGAGTAACTGCTGCATCCATTAATTTGAATTATTACTAAAAAAATTTGTACACTACTTTGGATGTTAAGGATACCAAAAAAAATGTGATCTCTATATTAAAAATTGTTCAACCAGTTTTCACCAAAAGTGGTATATAGATGATCTACAATTAAAAACTTAAAAAATTGAATGGGTTAAAAGTATATTTTAAAAAGTCTAACTTAGTGTTTCATAAGAGACCTCTTTTTACATTAAAAATAATTTCAGCCAAATCTGGCATGTGGTTGACATAAAGGAGATAGTTAAAATCTTGCAATAAAAGTTCTATTCTTTTGTTATTTAGTGATACTGTGCTGAGTAAATAGTTAAAGTAATGGCTAATAAATTGTAGTTACTTTAAGAGAACTTTTTTAATAAGTCATAAAAATTTTGATAGAATTGAGAAACAGTGTTTTAAAATTATCTGCCACCCCTGATAGTTGAATTTATGTAAGGACACTTTATCATGGGATATTATTAAAATAAACTGGTTGTTTTGCCAAACGTAGGCCTATGTTATTCACAAGATGCTTAGTGATCACAGAAAAAATTGTACAGTGGGAAAAACACAATTCATGAAAGAAATTTGTAGGGGAGCGAAGACTAGTGTGTATGCTGTCAGAGGGACACCATATTATGTTCAAACATTGTGAAATGGCTTGTGTACAAACCACCAGTTTATACACAAGCTATGGAGTACGTATGCAGAAATGAATACATTGTCATTCAGAATTTTGAAAAGTAGACTGGTTTAACTGTGACAAAATGTGGGCTNACGTATGCAGAAATGAATACATTGTCATTCAGAATTTTGAAAAGTAGACTGGTTTAACTGTGACAAAATGTGGGCTATTTGTAGAATTGCAACACGGGATTCGGGAGTTAGTTGTGATGGACTTATCTTATCAGAAAATCCCAAGGAAAATGCTGTTGTTGAGGTAAAATGTGGGCCTTCAACCATAACCACTGGTTTACAAAAAAAGCAAAAAAAAAAAAAAAAAATAACAAACTTTAATTGTTAGATGAGCACAGCCTTATCTTAGACTCTACAATTTTATCAGATTCAAACTACTTTAAATATATCTGACTGTCTAAAGACGAAAGAGTAACGCTACCATCTGTTAAAGTAGGATCTAAATATTGAAAAATTTGTAAAAACTAATAGATGTGGAAATAGGAAATGCTACCAAGATTAAAGAAATTATACTGCAAGTGCCTACTTCCAGAAATAGCTGACTNTAGATGTGGAAATAGGAAATGCTACCAAGATTAAAGAAATTATACTGCAAGTGCCTACTTCCAGAAATAGCTGACTTATTATCAAAGGATAGCTGATCCATGAACCAGACAATATACTCTGAAGTGTAGTGCTGAGAAAAAAAGTTGAAAATAGAAATAATGAAGAATGATCCAAGGAAAACTAAAAAATTTATGTTTTAGGTAAAAAATAGGAAATAAAACGGTGAATAATGTGGTGGATATTAAAATCCTAAGTTATTATTCTGAAATATTATTGTAGTTAAAAGCAGTCTTGCATTGGTCAATCTTCAATAATACAGGTAATTGAACACTAGCCTGTAACATATTTCACTATAGTTTATTTAGATAAAAAAATCTCCATTAGCCTCTCTGTAAGTTGTAATAGTAATGGATATATATCTAAAATAAAGAAATATCTTCATCCCTGTAAAAATTTCTTCACATTAAAAATTTTAATGTTTCATTATTTTATTTGTATACTTATGTGACTATGTTGCAATAGTGTATTATATTTTTTTCATCAAGTATCAACGTTCATATATTATAACTTTTAGCTTTTATAACGCATAGCAATGGGCATTCTGCAGACACCTCACATCAAGAGACTAGAGAATAAACTGTTGCGATGATAGAAATTATTTAACTATTAAGTAATGGAAACTAACTGAAATAATTTTATTATAGTAAAATATGATATTGATTTTTTGTGGAATATTGATGGTGGCATCCTAAACAATTTATAGCAGTTGTAACATTTATTGCTAGGGGTGTGCAAATATTGTTATTTTGTTAATTTCAATTTTTAAAGCTTTGATTTTAGTGTTTTCTGTGTTTATAAGAAAATATTCTTTAATAATACTTTTGTAGAAAAATTTTAAAAGCACATTACAAATTACTTTAAAAAAGTTTATTATTCTGAAAAGTAACTAAAATTTGAAGGTTACAAAAGTTTTCTGAAATTGTGTATCTTTGTCTTTAACAAAAGCAAGATTCTATAATTGTGTTTTGAATAAAAATCTAATTTTANTTTCTGAAATTGTGTATCTTTGTCTTTAACAAAAGCAAGATTCTATAATTGTGTTTTGAATAAAAATCTAATTTTAGAAATTAATGTTTTTTATTTTTATTTTTGCAAACTTTATAAAAAATATAATGTAATTTTTAAATGTAAGCACAGTGTGCACATTAATAATTACTATTCAGTATTCAACATGAATTTAATAAACTAAGTGTGTATAAATGTGGATCTTAAGTGCATTTTGGCTTCTCCATATTGTTATATGCCCCCGCTCCCCTAGACATGGCCTGGTTACGTGTATGGTTTACCACATTTTTTTTATCTTGCATATGACCTAAAAANTTTCTGAAATTGTGTATCTTTGTCTTTAACAAAAGCAAGATTCTATAATTGTGTTTTGAATAAAAATCTAATTTTATAAATTAATGTTTTTTATTTTTATTTTTGCAAACTTTATAAAAAATATAATGTAATTTTTAAATGTAAGCACAGTGTGCACATTAATAATTACTATTCAGTATTCAACATGAATTTAATTAACTAAGTGTGTATAAATGTGGATCTTAAGTGCATTTTGGCTTCTCCATATTGTTATATGACCCCGCTCCCCTAGACATGGCCTGGTTACATGTATGGTTTACCACATTTTTTTAATCTTGCATATGACCTAAAAACATACAAGCACCTGTTGCATTCCAAAATTTGGTTGGAAAGTGCTTATTTTGTGCTGATTCCACTACCTATATGGAAGTACATGAGTGTGGAATCAATAACAAAAAAAAAAAAAAAAAAAAAAAAAAAAGGTGTTTAAGTTTAAATTGTAAAATCATTATTAATTATTTATGTTGTCTAGTGATTACCATAATATATACCATATTCACCCGAAAATGAAACAATCCTGAATGTAAGACTACCCCCATATTATGAGATCATGTTTCAAGAAAAATAATTTACTTACAATTTGAATTTTCTTGCTTAGAATGTCATTGCATGGAATCACAAAA
This sequence comes from Clitarchus hookeri, assembly GCA_002778355.1. Lineage (NCBI taxonomy): Eukaryota > Metazoa > Arthropoda > Insecta > Phasmatodea > Phasmatidae > Clitarchus > Clitarchus hookeri. The sequence goes on along the minus strand of NQII01000130.1, from coordinate 258,983 downwards.
AAATAATAAGCACAATCACTTTTAATTTTTTTGCTTAATTCACTCCATAAGATTAACACACTAAATGACTGAGATTGATGCTATAAATGTACACTATAATAAATGTTAGAATTTAATTTTTTTTAAGACCTTAAAAAAATACTGTATATGGCATATTATTTTAACACTTTTCTTTCAGAAAATATTTTCAGATTACTGTTTACAAACTTCTGTTTTGTTTACAGTGTAAGAAAAAACATTACTACAGACTAAAGTAACATAATGAACGTATATACTTAACACTTAAAAGAAATCTGTACAGATAGTGCCACTCTTATGGAACCAAAACCATGCATCATTTACTGCAGGTGGTTGGTAGTTTGGAACATGGCCGTGNGGATAGTGCCACTCTTATGGAACCAAAACCATGCATCATTTACTGCAGGTGGTTGGTAGTTTGGAACATGGCCGTGGTACGAAAGTGTAAAAAATGCACACTACTGTCACACCATGTTATCTAAGAGTTTCAAGTTTTGAATTCCAAATGGCCGCCATTATTTACATTACAGCAGTAGGTTAATAATATAACTGCAATGTTAATAGGGAAGTTTAGATATAACTGAATTATAGTTAGCATTATTATAAACTGTGTGTGTATATATTTATATGAAAAATATATGNGAAGTTTAGATATAACTGAATTATAGTTAGCATTATTATAAACTGTGTGTGTATATATTTATATGAAAAATATATGCATTTACATGTGATATTATTGGCAGTTGAATGGGTATGTAACCATTGCATGTTATTGTAGGTTGAAACAGTTTGCTGTTAATTGTAAGATGACCCCCATTTAAAAAAAATACATTTTAAATTGAAAACTATTGTCATATTTTCGGGTGAATACGGTAATTAAGAAGTGATGTGAATTAATTCAACAAAACCTAAATGCCAGTGTCCCTAGCTGTATTTGAAACACAACCTATAGCTGTATTTGAAACAAANATTAATTCAACAAAACCTAAATGCCAGTGTCCCTAGCTGTATTTGAAACACAACCTATAGCTGTATTTGAAACAAAACCCCATTGGATGCTGTGCAAATTTAAATATAGGTATTACTGTCCCAAGAGACAAATAATTCATACTTTTCCCTGATTTCCGATGGCAGCATGAATGTGACTGAGTAGTGTGTTGCAATTACAATTCCCATTCAGTAATTTAGAGTGGAAATATTTCTCCAGAATGTGCTGTTCATTTAAGTATATCATGCCCTACTGGTGGGCCACATAAAGTCTGCAGCATCATTCCATATGGCCCCCGTAAAATATCTGCCAAACAGATACATGATTGACTACTGTAAGTTAGCTGGAACTTTTAAAATGTAGGGAAAATTCTAAGCCAAGAAATGCTATACAATTATAATTGGCAATAAAATAGTGTCACAGCGCTAGATAAATAAATTCAATTGTTGTATATGCAATCCTATTTATATTATTTTATTTTATTTTCATGCTTTTACAAAATTTACAGTTTTATTTTGTATGTACACATTAAATCCTTCATTACTTCTTCACGTAGGCTGTATATTATAAGAAAACTTGACTAAGGTTTAAAAGAAAAAAGAAAGTTGTGAAAAGTTTAATACTATCAATATATATTTTATCTGGCCTCAGAATGAGTTTTGAAAATCGCATGTAGCTCTCGAAAAAACTGAACTCTGCTATTACTGGTATTTGTCATTACCCTGGAGAAAGGATGGTAAAGATGCATGCACGACTTTCTTGCTACCTGAGCGGATGTGTCAGCCAGCCTGCTCTCCTACACTCTTTACCTCTCGGTCCATGCTACACGTTGCGGCCCAAGACTTGCCTTAAAGCATTTTATTACAAAATCTTGCATGTCACCTTTGTTTGAAGAGAGAGAATGTCAGCGATGGTGGCTTATTTAAACCGCTCATCTCAGGCAAGAGTGCTATACAGCTTTTAAGAGGATTGGANAGAATGTCAGCGATGGTGGCTTATTTAAACCGCTCATCTCAGGCAAGAGTGCTATACAGCTTTTAAGAGGATTGGACGTATAGCCTGAAAACTATTGCTATGCAAACCTTTTAGTCAATATTATCAATTACTTCGAAAGTTTAAAACAGTTTTTGGATCCATTAGCACTACAGTTTGCTTCAAAATCTGCAAATTTGTTTTTGTTCGAAAGTGATATCACAAAAAATACTGAAGTAGTGAAATAACTTATTTTACATGTAAACGCATATCCTGCGGCTGAGGCCTGCTTGAAATCCAGCATGGCCTTAAATTATATAATAATAAATACCTAAACCCTACATAAAAATAACAAATATTTTAGAAACAGTTTCAGTAACCCACATAAGGCTTAAAGTATGACATGAGACTTTCAGAAGACCTTGCCCAAATCTTGTAAGCAAAGAAAACCATACTACTCTTTAGTTTGCATTTTCAACGAAAGGATCCACATGGGCAGCATCAGCTTACCGCTAAGATAATCGTGGGTCATAAGGAGGTGGTGGTTATAACGCCAAGTATTTCATCACCAACAGAAAAGGGAGAGATTCTCCCTAAGCCTATTATATTAAGTGCTTGTAACAGGAATTTATGTACCTTTTCATAATAGCTTCTGGGCATTCTTCTCCAAGGAAATAAAAGGGGAGAGAGTACCCCAGATGTTAAGTAGAGGATTAATCAAGCATCTGCCAAGGAAGACTAAGGAGTGAATGGAGCCTATGGAGCTATGCAAGGTAGAATTGAATGTCTTCACTAGATTTTTAGCCTTTATGTATTTTAACCCTTTGCTTTTTATGACAAACCAGTCTGTTAACCTAGATCTCTAGTTGCCACAATTATTGAACTGATCTTGTGATTTTCGAAATCACCATTTTTCTGTGTGGTTACAGGCGGACATTTATCCATGCATTAGAATATGGACAGTAGGAGTGTAAAAGGTTAAGGGGGAACACATTATAGACTTAAAAAGGTATTTATTAATGTACAATTATTATGACCAGTACAAGTCACAAACAGAGCAGAAAATGAAATAACACTAACATGAAAAACAAATCAAAAAGGAATGTCAATGAAAGTGGCTAAAATATAATTTTGAATAGACATTACTTAAGGTCTATGGACCTCACCACTTTGCAGCATCCTTCCCTAGCATGAGGGTCCACCAGACAACTCTAGTAAACTAAATTGAAAGTGCAGCAGGCTACACTTCTGAAACATAGTTCGAAGCTGATGGGGTGGGTGAGCTCCGGAGTACCCTAATCGCCAATGAGATAAAAAAAAAAGCCACTGAGCAGATCCATGGGGTAAGGACTGAGAGGAAAAAAGGAAATGAAGCAATGAAAGGGATGCCTAAAACACTACAGTGGTGGAGGAGAGTAGAGAGTTTGAGATAAGNAGAATGTCAGCGATGGTGGCTTATTTAAACCGCTCATCTCAGGCAAGAGTGCTATACAGCTTTTAAGAGGATTGGATGTATAGCCTGAAAACTATTGCTATGCAAACCTTTTAGTCAATATTATCAATTACTTCGAAAGTTTAAAACAGTTTTTGGATCCATTAGCACTACAGTTTGCTTCAAAATCTGCAAATTAGTTTTTGTTCGAAAGTGATATCACAAAAAATACTGAAGTAGTGAAATAACTTATTTTACATGTAAACGCATATCCTACGGCTGAGGCCTGCTTGAAATCCAGCATGGCCTTAAATTATATAATAATAAATACCTAAACCTTACATAAAAATAACAAATATTTTAGAAACAGTTTCAGTAACCCACATAAGGCTTAAAGTATGACATGAGACTTTCAGAAAACCTTGCCCAAATCTTGTAAGCAAAGAAAACCATACTACTCTTTAGTTTGCATTTTCAACGAAAGGATCCACATGGGCAGCATCAGCTTACCGCTAAGATAATCGTGGGTCATAAGGAGGTGGTGGTTATAACGCCAAGTATTTCATCACCAACAGAAAAGGGAGAGATTCTCCCTAAGCCTATTATATTAAGTGCTTGTAACAGGAATTTATGTACCTTTTCATAATAGCTTCTGGGCATTCTTCTCCAAGGAAATAAAAGGGGAGAGAGTACCCCAGATGTTAAGTAGAGGATTAATCAAGCATCTGCCAAGGAAGACTAAGGAGTGAATGGAGCCTATGGAGCTATGCAAGGTAGAATTGAATGTCTTCACTAGATTTTTAGCCTTTATGTATCTTAACCCTTTGCTTTTTATGACAAACCAGTCTGTTAACCTAGATCTCCAGTTGCCACAATTATTGAACTGATCTTGTGATTTTCGAAATCACCATTTTTCTGTGTGGTTACAGGCGGACATTTATCCATGCATTAGAATATGGACAGTAGGAGTGTAAAAGGTTAAGGGGGAACACATTATGGACTTAAAAAGGTATTTATTAATGTACAATTATTATGACCAGTACAAGTCACAAACAGAGCAGAAAATGAAATAACACTAACATGAAAAACAAATCAAAAAGGAATGTCAATGAAAGTGGCTAAAATATAATTTTGAATAGACATTACTTAAGGTCTATGGACCTCACCACTTTGCAGCATCCTTCCCTAACATGAGGGTCCACCAGACAACTCTAGTAAACTAAATTGAAAGTGCAGCAGGCTACACTTCTGAAACATAGTTCGAAGCTGATGGGGTGGGTGAGCTCCGGAGTACCCTAATCGCCAATGAGATAAAAAAAAAAAGCCACTGAGCAGATCCATGGGGTAAGGACTGAGAGGGAAAAAGGAAATGAAGCAATGAAAGGGATGCCTAAAACACTACAGTGGTGGAGGAGAGTAGAGAGTTTGAGATAAGNGAAAAAGGAAATGAAGCAATGAAAGGGATGCCTAAAACACTACAGTGGTGGAGGAGAGTAGAGAGTTTGAGATAAGGTGAGAAATTCAAACAAAATGCAGGTGGCCCAAAATAGACAGACGAAACACAATTAAATTTATTTTAAAATAAGTTCATAAGGCTTTAATTGGGAAATGTGGCTACACCAGTTAATAAATAGAATAAAAAAATGTATCCCTACTATGCAAATAAGAAGTGATATTGAAAGTCCCTGGGAAAATTGTTGTCTGGTAAGACAATCAGGAAGCTTACCAAAACAAATTACTCTTGACAATATATTCACAGGAATGTTGTAATTTTAAACACAGACAAAACCTGCCAGAAGCATTCCGTCAGTTGGCATTTCCTAGGCAGTCCTGCCTCAAATGACCTTGCCCACAGCATTGTAAAACATGCATGACCGGAACTAAATTGAATGCAGACTATACTATTATACCCAATGTAACATAATTCATCATTCAAACATCTAGCAATGTTGGAGGAGACCAAAACAGGTATGTTATGTTAAATAACCATAGGTTAGAAATTGGCAATCTATGTACATTTTAATGTGATGAGGGGCCATTGCCTGCCATACACATTCAAAGACCCCAGGCATATGCTGCAGAGAGCAAGTAGCTACAAGCACCAGTGATGAGCTCTTTCTCAGATTTAATTGGTCTTGTACACCAGACTCTTAAAGTGCCTCCACTCTAAAGTGAGGTGATGGAGGCCATGCAATGGGTCCACCATGGCCAATATGTTGCTCACGAAATCTGCTTTTGGGTGTCACTAGAGAAATTAAGTGTTGCACAATCATGTTGAAACTGTAACTGTAGTAGAATGTCAAGAGGAATGCCTTTGAGGTGCTTAGACAATGTGTTGGAACCACAGGTGCAGGTCATCATTGAGATGTAATGTCAGTATTTACGGCTAAATAAAATTATTCCCAACAATATCTGCCCACGTGTTGACAGTAAAGTGTTTTTGTTGGGAACAGATGAAGCTGGTGTGACTGTTTTCATCTGCCCACTGGTGTTGGTCTTGTAAAGTGACTANTGTTTTTGTTGGGAACAGATGAAGCTGGTGTGACTGTTTTCATCTGCCCACTGGTGTTGGTCTTGTAAAGTGACTAATTAGTAAACAACACAAGCACAAACTATCCAAATTGAGGTTCCATAGTGCATCTCTGCTGGTACCATTGACAAAACTCAAATGGATGAAGATAGTCATTTGGTTAGAGTGCTTACACCCCTTGTGGATGAAATGGATNTGTTTTTGTTGGGAACAGATGAAGCTGGTGTGACTGTTTTCATCTGCCCACTGGTGTTGGTCTTGTAAAGTGACTATTTAATTAGTAAACAACACAAGCACAAACTATCCAAATTGAGGTTCCATAGTGCATCTCTGCTGGTACCATTGACAAAACTCAAATGGATGAAGATAGTCATTTGGTTAGAGTGCTTACACCCCTTGTGGATGAAATGGATGCATCTGTTGCTCATGCCACACCCATCCAACCGCCTAATGGTCAATATGCAATTGCTGTGCAGCATGTCATGAGCTTGTTGAAGGATTGTTCTCAACCTGTTCAAAAAACCGTCAAACTGGGTTTGCGCACTGTGAGCCGACGGCAAACATCAGACCAAAATCGAACACTGCTAAATTGGTATTGTGGAGTAAAAAGGCTGGTAATAACCCATTATCACAAATACGCATTTTGTCAGACTTAACTGCAATGAATCGGTTTTGTGCAAGCGGTGGATCAATCACAAGAAACATAAGATGGTTTAAAACATGATGTTCATGATATCATGCCATACAAAGATGTGTATGTGTAGCAGCTCTTGAATTACCATTGAATGCACCATAAACCAAGTGCATATGTTACTTCAGCCCATGTATGCTGTTAGTCGTGCATTTAGAGTGAAATGATTAAGAGTGAATGGGTGAAAAGATTTGGCTGGCTCTTGACAGTAAGGTCTTGAGAGTGCACGACTTAGCACTGCATGATGTCATAGCACAGATGTTGCACTCTGAATGTCATAACAAGTAAAACAGAGTATGTAATATAGTGGTACAACATGAATCACAATAACCAATCTGTGAGGTTGCCCATATTAGTGGTTAAACAGCTGAGCAAAGATATGCCAGTATTGAAAGGACACAATTGGCTAGAATAATTGAAATTGGATTGCCACTCCATATTTCAGGTCAATTAAAGCTTGCCGAACAAGGCAGCAGAGGTAGTGAGCCAGTTGAGACAAAAGTATGCAGATGTTTTTAAGACGGGAGTAGGTACCATTAAAGGTCATACTGCAGCATTACACTTGAAGCCTAATGTGACACCAAAGTTTTCTAAAGCATGAAAAGTGCCATATGCATTACGGGCACAAGTAGAAAAGAGTTTGATCGGTGGGAAAGGCAAGGAATAATTTATCCAATAACGTGAAATAACTGGGCAACACCATTGGTGTGCGTGGAGACAGCTAATGGGGGCTTACGGTTATATGCCAACTACAAGGCAACCTTGAACTCTGCACTAGACAAATATCACTATCCTCTTCCGAAGCTAGAAGATATCTTTGCCTCGCTAGCAGGATATGTATGTTTACCAGTCTTGGATTTATCATCAGCATACCAACAGTTGGAATTATCAGAGGAGTTGCCACCCCTGTTAACCATAAACACACAAAAGGTACTTTCAGATTGACAAGACTGCAGTTTGGATTGTCATCAGCCCCAGCCATCTTTCAGTCCATGTTGGAGCAAATTGTCAGTTGTATTCCTGGAGTGGTGATCTATTTGGATGATGATGTAGTGGCGAGCACTACGTTTAAACTGGCATGGGAAATGTTAGATATGGTATTGGCTCGGTTCAAAAGACATAGTATTAGTCGACCTGTCAAAATGTAGATTTTTTGAGTCCCAGGTGACTTACTTGGAGTGTGTAATTGATTACAAAGGAGTTAGACCATCAGACAAATTATTGAGAGCGATCAAGGAGGCACCAGAGCTAACCAACAAGGAAGAACTAATTGTTTATTGTGGTNAGTGTGTAATTGATTACAAAGGAGTTAGACCATCAGACAAATTATTGAGAGCGATCAAGGAGGCACCAGAGCTAACCGAAGAACTAATTGTTTATTGTGGCNAGAGCTAACCAACAAGGAAGAACTAATTGTTTATTGTGGTTTGTTAAATAACTATGGGCAGTTTATCACCCAGTTGTCTACCAAACTCAGTGCATTTTACGAGGTGTTGAAACTGAATGTGCCTTGGGAGTGGAATGTTGATATGACGTGACTTTTTCAAGACAATAAAGACTGGTTTTGTCAGTCTAGTTTGCTCATCCATTTTGACATGGCCAAACCACTCGTATTGACTTGTGATGCATTCCTAACAGGCATTGGAGCGGTTCTGTTGTACTTTGGAGAAAATGGTGACCATCCTATTGGGTTTGTTTATAAAACACTAACAGCAGCAGAACAGAACTACTCGCAGCTAGATCGCGAGGCCTTGGCCACTATCCATGGAGTAAAAATATTTCACAACTACATTTATGGTTGCAAGTTTATTCTAGAGACTGACCACAAACCACTCACCACCATTTTTGGCAAGTGACAGGTAGTATCACCAATGGCCGCTGCGAGATTACAGCGATGGGCGGTGGTGTTGTTGGCCTACGACTATGAAATCCGATAAAACCAGTTGCAGACCTTCCCCATGTCGATGCACTCTCTTGGCTGCCAGTGGCAGATGATAAACCTGTGGAGTCTGAGGACTTTGCATTGTCACCAGTGTCAGGGTTCACAGAGACTATAAAATATTTTGCACCCATCATGGACGAGCTGTTGCTTCCANTGCATTGTCACCAGTGTCAGGGTTCACAGAGACTATAAAATATTTTGCACCCATCATGGACGAGCTGTTGCTTCCATTAGATATTGGGTAAGCAACAAATCGAGATCCTATTCTTGCCAGAGTGAAGGATTTTACCACATGTGGCTGGCCGAAGTGTAACCCCGGCGAATCACTGGCCACTTACTTTACTCAAAAAAACAGAGCTTACAGTTGAGGAAGATTGTGTCCTTTGGGGATGCCGGGTTATCATTCCAGCATCTTTACAGTGTATTATCCTGACACTCTTACATGAAGAAAATCCTGGTGCTACTCGAATGAAGATGTTAGCACGAAGTCATGTGTGGTGGCCAGGACTCAACGGCCAAATTGAAGATGATGTGCAGTTTTGTCATTGCTGCCAGAGTGTTCAGTCCTCTGCCATAAAGGTTCCGTTACAACAGTGGCCATGACCGACATGGAAGTGGCAACGCATACATGTGGACTTTTCTTCAGTGAGAGGTCAGGATTTGCTCATTGTTGTGGATGCCCATTCCAAGTGGATAGAGGTTTTTCTTATGCTTTCAACTACAGCAGAGACTACTTTAGCAAAACTCTGAAATTATTTAGCTCTTATGTACTTCCAGAGTTGATAATTTCTGACAATAGCCCCTCTCTTCTGAAGAATTAAAGTTCTTTGTAACAAAGAACGGTATAAGTCGTGCCTTGATTCCCCCATATTGCCCTCAGTCTAATGTGATGGCTGAAAGGGTAGTGCAGGATGTAAAAAAAGTGCTGTTGAACTATGTATTCGCTAGAAATGGAGAAAGTCACCCTGTCGTTCCAGCGTCAGTTCAGTAATTATCGGTTCTCGTACAGGAATATTCCCTCTTCCACCATGGGATCAACACCAACAGAACTCTTCTTAATGCAGCACCCTTTTACGCTGCTAAGTATTTTAAAGCTGTTGCTCAACTATACGATGCAAGCAAAGCAGAGTGCCAAGCAGCTCGGGGGAGCTGTCACTCGGAACACAATCTCTGCACTTTGTGGATGGGGAAAATGTTTGGGTGCTTAGTGTGAGAGCGGAGAAAATTAATTGGGTAACGGGACAAATCCAATGCAGAGCAAGTTCAGTTATGTACCAAGTTTATGTGCAAAGTCAGAGGTGTTCCTGTCATGCTGACCACCTCAGGAAATGGCAAACCCTGCTTTAACACGAGGGTGTTGCATCACAGCAAGCCACAGCAGTCAAACCATTAATAGGTAAACGGGATGGCAGCATATGGACCACAGGAGTCTCAGCCGAGCCTGAGGAAGGAAGAGAGGAAGGTGTATGAGCAGAGCCCTTTGCCCTATTGGACGACTCTACAGGGCACAAAGGCTTTCAAGGGTTTCCGGATGGGAGACTAGACATCACAGCTGAAAGCTCACCATTGCAAGAAGGGTTCCGGGGCTTTCCAGGCCCAGAGTCAGCTTAAAGGAGGGAAGTGGTGGCGATGCGTTGCCAAAGAATCTTCGTGCAAGGCAGAAAATTCAAAAACCCCAGAGGTTGGATTTGTAACATATGGTGTTATGTATATGTTGATTGTTGTTATAATGGAGTTTCATATTTAGTAGGAAGGAGTGTGGTAGCTGTAGGGAAATATGTTGTCTTGTGGAGAATTATGTTGTCTTGGTTGTAAGTGTGGTAGCACTGCGGATGTATGTTATGGTTATTGATAGCTAATAAATGGCGGTCTGTTTGCTGGAATAACTAGGGAATATGTGATGTTATTACAGTTTTTTTTTTTTGGGTAAAACATTTGTTATTGTCTCCTATTATCCCTTGAACTTAGAATATTGCATTTTCTTACTCCCTGTTTAAAACTTTGAATAATTCATCTGTTATAAAAATAATAATGTTCAAGTTATTTTTAATTAATTTCCAACTTCATAGTACCCAACACAGTCAAAAGTATTAGGTTATATGGGGGTAAATTATTTCTTAGTGGATGTGTAATTTATATAATATAATTAAAATTATTTTTTGCAGTGTATTATTTTATGTCTGTATATATAACGTTTGTCACACAAAGAAATTCTCATGACTAATGCTGTATTAGCGGTCTGACCAAGAGGGGTCTTCATACCTAAGTATTGTATATGTGGGAAAAGTATATTTGTGTGCAGGTATCACTGGCATGCATGGTAGTTTGGGCTGTCATTCTTGTGTTTTTATGGCAATATCATCGGTGTGCATTGTTTGCACACTGCACATATGAGAAAATGCCATCTGTTAATTTATCCAGCTTGAGCACTACAATGTGCTGCAGAAGCAATATAGAGCTGCATTTCATGTAATGTCCCATGCCAGTAACAGTTACCTCACTCTTAACTATATCATACAAGGTCTTGGTAGTTTTTTCTTTATAAACTTCTTGTTTAGCATCCTCACATCTGCTTCAGTCATAGAACACACAGCTGTTTAATTCCCTGACCCCNCTTTATAAACTTCTTGTTTAGCATCCTCACATCTGCTTCAGTCATAGAACACACAGCTGTTTAATTCCCTGACCCCCTCCAGTGAAGTGGTCTAAACTTTATCGGACCTTTTGCAATTTTAATTGGCTCACAGTTATCATGTCTACATTGTTGACAATGTTGATTACCATCTTGCGACTTTGCAAGTTAGCTAGTGGTGGAAATGTTAGTGATGAATGAATCCTCCCTTTCACGCGGTCTCTTCTATAAAACTCTGTTTCATTGTAAAACCATCCCATACATTACGATCTTCCTGGTGATTATTTTGGAAGCATTAAGTATTAATGTGAAAATTGTATTTAATTAAAATGTTTATGTTAATCTATATTTATAATTAGTTGTGGAAATGAATTTTAGGGCATGGTGAAAGGTTGTAAAACATGATAATTNTATGTTAATCTATATTTATAATTAGTTGTGGAAATGAATTTTAGGGCATGGTGAAAGGTTGTAAAACATGATAATTACGTAAATTTAAACATTTTATTGCACATGATATGAAAATCTGTAAGATCAAATAAAGTAGAAAATGCTCTTGAATCTGAAGTTGAAATTCTTTAATTTCATGGTATATATCAATAATTTAATTAGTGTGTTCCTTTCATCCTTTGTATGATTCCATAACATCCCCTTGACATCTCCTTTGAGTTACATAATATAANAATTAGTGTGTTCCTTTCATCCTTTGTATGATTCCATAACATCCCCTTGACATCTCCTTTGAGTTACATAATATAATTGATAATGAAGATTTTGTGATTGTTTTTTTCTCACCCAGTAATGTTAGTAGATTTTTAACATTGAAGTTTATTTTATAGTAACTGTTAATGCCTTTTGTTATGCTGTATGTCTGCAGGTCCCAGTAGATAGAGCTGTGGATGTAAGTGCAGTGAAAGCTTTTGGCCCAGGTTTAGAACCCAGCAAGTGCCGTGCAGGAACACCTCTGAACTTCACTGTAGATGCCACAAAGTCTGGGAAAGCTCACCTTGATGTAAAAATCTCATCAGACAAAGGTAACGTCATGCCTAATTTGAACAAAAATTTTTGAGATTAAAGCAAAACTGGAGTAGCTTAGCAATTTGGCACTACTAGTACACTAGTTTAAATGGATTATGCATAATACTCAGATTTTGAATGCAGTGAAACGTTACTTTGACATATTTTTATGGAACCAGGAAAATTTCAGGTTAAAAGCACAAACATAAACACACCACATAATATACTACCACAAAAGCTTGTCTTTCATGTTCACCTATATAAAATAAATAATTAAATTAGAAATTAATAAAAATATCAATATTTTACATTTTCCTAAATATTTTAACAGGAACTTTACAATGTTTATATTCTGTAATTAATGTGAAAGTAAATGTGCTAAACAAGAAAATAAAAATGTGAAGTAACTGAATAATTTGTGTTAATATTGTGGAATGAATAATAGTATTTCAAAAATTATAAGTTCAAAAGAATCACTGGTAAAGGATAATATTTAAAAAAAATGTTTACCCAGAATAGACTTATTAATTTTCTTAATCTTCAATACACTAATCTTTAATTACTTTGTCAGTTTATAAGGATAATGACATGCAATCTTTATTTAGAACCTTAGTGTTTGTATGTTTGCACTGGCGAATAAAGACTCTGAGTTTAAAAAGGGCTAACTCTAAGTAACATGGATTGCTGCATAGAGAAGCAGGCATAATCTGCCTTAAAATAATGTGGCATTTAACAATAAGCTCAACAGTTACCATTTCTTTGGGCTTAGCCCATTATGTTGCATAGTAGCCAACAACTTGAAAAAAATAGTATAATAAGCAATAAACGGCACATAAAGGAAAATAGGGTAGTGGACAGAAGAAAATTTAGCCCTGATGTGACTTGAAAAAGCTTGCCCCAGACAGATAAAAAATTCATAAAAAAATGTATATGGGTACCACAAAAATGTGCACCATAAAAACTATGTTATAACAATTCTCAATGGTAAGCAAAGAATAAAACTTCTACTTGAAATCTAACCTGTTGTTTACAAAACAGCAACAGCCAACCATAATAATATGGCCACAATATAGGCTGTCTGTACACTTGTGCACGCAAACATGGTGGCACACCAAAATGCACAGACGAACAGCAAAAAACAAAGTGAGCAACTAACATACAAATTGAAGGGCTTAAATACATGTAGAATTCCTCACAATGGCACACCCACTTGTCTAAAGCACCATACACAGGCAACACTCAGCAACTTTCATAATATCAGGATCACTGGGGCTTTGCTGAATTGATGGAAAAGACAACAGTGAAATATATTAAATGGAACAGTGCTGGAGTCTTTTTAGAGGTTTGTCCTATTACAAAGGGTCAAACCATGGTTGCCATTTGAGAAATCTGGAAAACCAGGAAATGTCAGGGAATTTGAAGGCTCTCTGTGAAATTAGGGAATTTTGAACACAGTAGTTAAATATCAAGGAATTCTGAGATAAGATGACTATATCTGACGGTTATATCATTCATTAACCATGCATCTATGAAAAAAAAANATCAAGGAATTCTGAGATAAGATGACTATATCTGACGGTTATATCATTCATTAACCATGCATCTATGAAAAAAAAAAATGTGCATTCAATGCAAAAATTTATTTTTGAATAGTATATACTGGTATGTGATTTTCTGGTGCTCTTNAAAAAAAAAATGTGCATTCAATGCAAAAATTTATTTTTGAATAGTATATACTGGTATGTGATTTTCTGGTGCTCTTTAGTTAAAATTTAACATGGTTACTTTAGTAGCGTGGCTAGCTGCCATATTGCCACGTGTTTTACTTATGTTATGTTGAAACCAGTGTTTTTTGGGTGAAAAATTGTGCTACAGTATAAATGAGTCTCTTGTCAAAAAAAAGTCTAGGAAAAAATTATGTTGGTCGAGAAATCAGCTAAATTTTAGGGAATATTCAATAACAAAAATTGTGGCAGTTGTGTAAAAGGGGCACATTTTTGTGTTTAGTGATGTATAATAGCAGTACTGGGGATGCCAAAATAAAGTTCATTATGTACTCCATAAATCCAAGTCACATGCAGAAATAATATTATATTACAAATAATTTTACATAAGACAATCTAGCATTTTAACATTATAGAAAATGCACAGGTTAGCATGTCTACTAAAACATAACATCAAAAGGAATGTAAATAGTCTTTCTTGGTGTCTGCTTAAAATTTCCTGAAAGAACACTTTTACTATCAAAAATACAATAAACCAAAAATTTTGAAAGTAAGATGGTGTTTTTATGTGAGGTTGTTTCTGTCATTGTTGGCCAATTTATTTTAGCCACCAGGGGTTTGGGCATACATGGCAGAATGTCCTGAAAGCAGTTACTTTTAATGAGCTCTATTATGATGCAATGTGATGAATGAAATTTTTACAAGGTGATTTTATTTTGTATATCACTCACACTTGCTTCATAGACTTTCTCCATTATTCACTGTATGCAGGCTAAGAAATAGGTACTGTAAGGAGGGGCCAAGCATTGAAACAAGGTGTCCCTAGATGTGCACTTCATTTGCCCTGCTGACTGATGGCATGGGGACGCTGAAATTGGGTTTCAGGCTTCTGATGAGTGGCAAAGCTGCATGATGACACCTCACGGTTGTCAATGCATTGCTGTGCAGGGACATGACTGGGATTATGGAATTCCTGAGAGACACCCTGTTTTTATTGCTGTGCATGACAACTCCTCTGGAGGTAGGCATCATGGCATAGAATGTCTGAGCACGGTGTCACATGCTTTGTCTATTTATTGAGCAGTAGCATATCGGAAAGAACAGATGCCGGATGGTGTCACTGTTGGTTGTAGCTGAGCATGTGTTACATCAGAGTTGTGGATATAAACACACATGCAAGTATGTCAGGCATGTTAATGATGAGAATGTAAAGAATTCTTAAGGATGCTCCATAGCACTATAAAAGGGTAAATACTTTAGTGCAAACACTGTATATAATGCACAATAGCACTTCTATAGATGTGAAATATATAAATGTAAACTATCAGTAATAATGCACATACACACGTGCACACACACTTAATTATATGACATGTGAAATAATGCTCCATGGAAAGTTATATGGCCAGGACCAGGGGTGTACACACAATGCATTTGCGACGTCACACCACTTACCTGCACGAGTGCCGCATCTTGGCACTTGTCGTGCTAATGTACTGTTGATGCACTGATATTTTAGTTGTTATTCTGACCTGCTTGACTTGTTTGCTGAGCTGTTGACATGAATCATGAGAATT
Organism: Clitarchus hookeri; assembly: GCA_002778355.1. Taxonomy (NCBI): domain Eukaryota; kingdom Metazoa; phylum Arthropoda; class Insecta; order Phasmatodea; family Phasmatidae; genus Clitarchus; species Clitarchus hookeri. The sequence goes on along the minus strand of NQII01000130.1, from coordinate 243,460 downwards.
AATGGGCATCAAGACACACCACACTCGCCCATTGGTGGCTCAGCAGGTTGTTGAATGCCTTTCTTCAAGTTAGGTGTCAGGACAACTGTTAGGATGGCAGGTGATACAACAGTGATGTCACTCATAATATTGACTTCTGGCCTGAAGAATAATTTAAGTAAAAAACAGGAAAGTAATGTATGACAAAAGAAACTAAGAATGTGGCATACACATCAAAATATTTGCCCAAAACCAGATTTAAAATGAGGAATGAAAAATTTTTTCATATGGTGGACAACCATTTGATGTGAGGCAGATGGCTACAAGGTGAGATGGATCTTTAGGCATTGTATTCACTTTTCACTGGGATCCAAGGTCGGGAAATTTTGCATAGCAGGTAACAAAATTTTTTGAAAAACGTTATTATTTACCCAGGGTTATGAAAGTTGAAGAGCATGAGTGAAGTAGGTCATGGGCCCATCAGCCTTGTGTGTCCCTCCCAGTGTCCTTGTTAGATAGTTGGTTACATAAATTAAAAGTCCTCCGTAATTTATCCTATTGAGAGTATAGGCCCTCCCAAAATTCCACCAACGACAGGGAATGAGATTGTTCAGGGTCACCTCATACACCTGTAGAAAGATGACTCACTAACAGTATTATATTAAGGTGGATTGTTCATTATACTGAGAGAGTAGGCCCATTTTCTGCATGGCCAAGAAGCAGCAGAATGCAAAATGATTATCAGTGGTTTCCAACATCAGATTTTACCNGGGCCCATTTTCTGCATGGCCAAGAAGCAGCAGAATGCAAAATGATTATCAGTGGTTTCCAACATCAGATTTTACCAGTCCATTTTACGCAGATCCTTGAACAAGGCACTAAATTTGGCCAACAGTCTGGTCTACTGGAGGCCTATGCAGTAAAAAGGCAGCTCTGGGCTGCATAGTACAAAATGTGTAGATCAGAATGGGCTTCTGTGCTACTTCACGATTGTGCGGTAGGACAGCCATTTTTGTTTTTGCTCACTCATAGTCAAAGAATCTGGTTGATTATGTATTATTTTTTGTAAAAAAAAATTGTCTCCGGCAAGTAGAACATAATTTCATTTCAATGTAAATGTTGTTACATAAATGTGTTTCATTTTATTTTTAGGACCTCTTAGCCAGCAACCAAAAATTACTGATAATGGCGATGGAACATACAGTGTGACTTACCTGCCACCACCTGAGGGAAGTACTGTGAAGACCCAGGTCACTTATGATGGCAAAGAGATTCCAAACAGGTGTGATTTACATCCTTAAGTTTTCAATTTCTAATGCTACTTTAATGGCTGGCATTTTAATATTGTTAAATTGTATATTTGTAATTTAAAAACATTTATTGGACTTAATTTAGTATGAAATGTCTTGCATAGCATTTTTAAAATTTTATCATTTAGATTAACACAGTAACTAATAACGTGCAGAAGAAAGTTTAATAGTTAGCACAAGTCGTCATGTGTCTCGTGCATTTCACGGTGATGCTGGATCACATTAAGAGAGAGGCATGCAGCCCGCACAATTTTTGCGATGCACAATTTCAAACCAAACTAAGGTGGTACAAAATCTCCCTAAATGTTTAAGATACATCCTTAGTATGTAACTCAAGGGACTTATTTTATTCTGGTGTAAACGTGGAAGAGTTAGGTATTAAAGTGGTAGTTACGGTCATTTTGAAGTTTGATCAATTTTTTTTTTCTGAATTCATCAGGAAGGCCTTTGAGCTTAATATTGAAAGGACAATGATTTTGGTTCCTAATGGTTTTATTTTCACTTTGTTTTTGAAAATAACTGATACTATCTGGTGTGTATGTAGATGTTGGCTGCAATTGTTAGTTTTGAGGAATGTTGTGTATATATTTATATACAGAGTCGACAACCCCAAAATTTCCGGAACGGTTGCAGATCACGAAATGCTTTTTCAATAAATGAAATTACGTATGGGGCAAGTAATTTGCCGCAAAGTGACTGTTCGTAACATGTGTATGGACAGAAATAATGAAACAACATATGATTTTTCCTCTGGAAACATACATTTATTTCAACTGCATCTGAAAGTAAATGCAAAGAGAAATTCAGTGTTATAGCATATGCAATGGAAAGTAACATAGAAACGCCAAGAAATAATGTGAAAATATGATTAAGTTAGGTGGGTCGGTAGCATAGGGCAGTGGACCTGTACTCACACACAGCTGTAAACAAGCAACACGTGCCGTGTCTCATCCTGGTGGGACCGCTTCCTAATAGCAGTGCAGTTCCAGTCCCCATAATCTGTTATAGTAAGTGGTATTTCAGTGTGTGGCTGTACGTACGCAATGAAGTTCACGAATGAGGAAAAACTGGACGCCCTACTTATTTACAGTGTGAGTAGTAGAAATGCCATGCAAGCCATCCAAATGCATGGTTAAAGGTATCCTAATGGGACGCCCATCTCACGGCAAACGAAATGAAGAATTTGCACATGTCTCTTGTCACGAGGTGATTGGAATTCCACAACACGAGTGCGACGAAAGACTGCTACAGATGAGGCACGTGAACACGATATGTTGGCACGTGTCGATGCAAACCCCCACATGGGTATGAGAGATTTTTCCAGGTTCGTAGAAATAAGTAAAACAAGTGTGTTACGGATGCTGCGCCAACGGAAATTCCATCCTTATTACGTGNTTCCAGGTTCGTAGAAATAAGTAAAACAAGTGTGTTACGGATGCTGCGCCAACGGAAATTCCATCCTTATTACGTGGCTCTTCAGCTGGCCATCTTACTACACCACCACCACCACCACACCCTAATCGCCTGTTCGGAAACATTAAATTTTTGTCTCGCCACCAAAGCAAAATGCGCAGGACAACCATCATACTGAAACCACATATCACGACGTATGTCTAGCGATAAGTCTTCCAGAAGTGCCGGTAAGATCTGAGGAAATGGGTGTACGTAGAGCCAGTCATTGTATCTTGAATGAAGTGTGGCCCTATGACATATTCTCAAACGATTCCACACCATACATTATTTTCCACTGTCGCTGGTGCTAGACATGCCGGACCCAATGCGGATTCTCAATTGCCCAGTAGTGCATATTTCGTAAACTTATGCCCCCATGGTTTGTGAAGGTCGCTTCATCTNTCGTAAACTTATGCCCCCATGGTTTGTGAAGGTCGCTTCATCTATAAATAGTATGTTCTTCAGAAAATTGCTGTCATCCCTTACAGACATCAGAACAAACCTACAAAACTGAACATGCTGCTGAAAATCACCTTCATGTGATCACCTCTCCAGACCTCACAGCTCTCGATTTTGACCTATGGGGAACACAGAAAGATAGGGTGTACAACATGGCTCTTATGATGCCAGAAGACATGCAAGAATGCATTGTGGCAGCTTGCAGAGGCATTATGCCAGAAACACTTCAGGCCACTCGTCACTCACTACATGTGCGTTTACAGATGTGTATTGCTGTCGATGGTAAACACATTGAGCACATGCTGTGAAAAGACATAATGTGAAGCATTTCAACCATAACTGTGCTTTTGTACTATACATGCTGATGCGATTGCATTTCTCCTTAGATTGGTTTGTTCTATTTTTGTTGTGCATCTGTATGCACTTTTTGCTCAATACAGTTAATGACCAGGAAACAAATCTCCTGAATTGCATTGATATCTGAATAAAATGAAATGTATTGATATCAGACTTGCACTCACATTGCCCATCTTCCCTTCGCTGTGGTGCTCTCCTTTGTCCAATATCGCATTCCGTGTCTCTTGCCCCATTACAGTAAGCGCTATGCTGCTATAAGGAAGCAGTCCCGTCAGGATGAGTTTCAGTAAGTGTTGCTTGCTTACAACTGTGAGTACAGGTCCACTACCCCATACTACCGGCCCACTCAACTTAATCATATCTGCATATTATTTCTCGGTGTTTCTGTGTTGCTCCCTATTGCATATGCTATATCACTGAGTTCCTCTTTCCATGTACTTTTAGATGCTGTTGAAATAAATGTATGTTTCCAGGGGAAAAATATGTGGTTTAATTATTTCTGTCCATACACTTCTTACAAATAGTCATTTGGCGGCAAATAACTTGCCCCTGTGCGTAATTTCATATAGCAAAAATCACATTTCGTGATCTACGAACCATTCTGGAAATTTTGGAGGTGTCTACGTTAGACGGACCACCCTTGTATAATATATTTTAACAGCATTTTGTAGCAAGATCATTTTCTCAGCATGTAAACATGTGTACATTGTAATTGTGGTTAATAGCAGTTGTGGGGTGAGGGAAGTGAAAATTGGTGATCATTACCATAAAATAATGTGAAGAATATGTTGCAGTTTATTCTCAATACCTCGTGACTAAGATGAAATTGATAATCCACCATATTAAATGTGTAATATTGTGATAGTTGCATGTGTTGTTGGTGATGTCAACTGGTAAGAATGGCTTCTCGATTTGAATATTTCGAGATGTCTGGCATACTTAGAAACTTTGAAGAATTTGATTTATCCAACCCACAAAACTGGGGATACTTACACTGAGCATCTAAATTTCTACTTGCAGGCCAATGATGTAAGCAATGCCATTAAAAAATGTGTTGTCTTGCTTAGTGTGTGCAGGCTAAAAATTTATGCAGTTGTCAGATTGCTCATTTTGCATTCTTCCCCTGCAAAAAAAAGTTTAGAACTAGTGGCATCGAAGAATAGCTTTTTTGTTTGGCTTTCGGGTATATTTCCGCACTTAGTTCCACAGGAGGAATGAGGAGGAAAATGAGAATGTAGTGGGGTACGTTGCTATATTGCGTAGTTTGGTAGGACGTAATTTTGTTTCCTATTTAGAACTAATTCTAAGGGACAGGTTAATTTGGGGAAAGCTGGATGAAGCATTGCAACAGCAGCTACTTTCAGTGGCTTTACTCAGTTTCACTCTGTCATAAGAGAAGGCTTTAACTACAGAAGCTTCCTTACTGCACATACTGTAAATCGTCTGAGAATTGAGCTAACAAGTGGTGAATACTGATAATGTATGTCACTTTCCTAGGGAGGCATAAGCACCTGTACCATATGAAACTGTCAAACAAAAACCTAATTAACTGGTGCACCAATAGGTTCTAAGGGGATATTATAATTTTGTTGTAGTTGTCTGCATGCATCTCGTGCAGATTCAGGACTATTTGCGAACACTGATACGTTTGCGGATTTAATACTTTCAACAAAACTACTAAAAAATGAACCGGTGCACCAAAGCACAACTTACCGACCCACCATATTGATTATTACTGCCATTTTCTTCCACTTGGAGGCGCCACTGTCACGATGATTGTTGTAGATGCAGGCAATTAAAGCTAAGTCATATAGTCAAGTGTTTCCATCGTACACACACATGCACACCTCCACAGTCTCTTCTAGTACACAATATATAAAATATACAGATTCTGAACATCCTGTCCACCTTGAAATACTCACATTTCTAGTTCATTGAGGTGGCAAGGGGCATAATTTCACTACAGGACGTTTGACAATTCCTTGCTGAGTGCACACTTCACAACCCACACCGCACCATCTGCACCGGGGTATACATTCAACACTCTTCCTAGACGCCACTGTTGGGAGGGTATGCTTGAATCTTTAACCAACACCAGAATGCCTTTTTCCAAATGAGCTTCCTGTCTCGTCCATTTTTTCCTTGGCTGGAGTTGATGGAGGTACTCCATGTGCCACAGCTTCCAGAAAGACTGCACAATCTGTTACACCAGATTCCACTGTGACAATCTGTAAATTGGGATATCAGTTTACACCTAATCAGGCAGCACTTGTAGAGCACTTAGGTTTAAGAAATTACTGGGTGTCAGATCATTTGGGACTGGGCACAACGGGGTTTAAGAATTTAAAATACTCAATTTGAGTCAAAATGGTATAGAATTCCTTATACGTGAGCAGTTGCTCCCCTATCACCCTAAATAGAAGAGAATTCTGACTTTATCCCTGCCTCCCACAGTCCTCCAAAGTGGGATGCAGAAGGGGTGGTTAAAGTGCCAGGTGATATGTTGCTCTGCCAAATGATCTGCAGAAAGCTTCTGATTGCCAGTATTTTCCAGGAAGTCTGACAGCAGACAGTTTGCGATTGGCCTTCACGAAATTAGTGCCACAATTGCTGTATAGACGAGTACAGCATCCCCTACGGACAACAAAGCTATGGAAAGCAGCTAATAATACATCCTTTGACATATCTGACATGAGTTCCACGTGTACCGCCTTGGTTGCCAAACAAACAAATAAGCAGATGTATGACTGGAGGATAAGAGGCTTAATCACTATTGCCATGGTGATAGGAGTTGAACCACCTTAAACTACACCATGCAAGAAAGGTGTCGCTTGGTAAACACTGGGAGCAGGAAGACTTGNGTGGCTGTACGTACGCAATGAAGTTCACGAATGAGGAAAAACTGGACGCCCTACTTATTTACAGTGTGAGTAGTAGAAATGCCATGCAAGCCATCCAAATGCATGGTTAAAGGTATCCTAATGGGACGCCCATCTCACGGCAAACGAAATGAAGAATTTGCACATGTCTCTTGTCACGAGGTGATTGGAATTCCACAACACGAGTGCGACGAAAGACTGCTACAGATGAGGCACGTGAACACGATATGTTGGCACGTGTCGATGCAAACCCCCACATGGGTATGAGAGATTTTTCCAGGTTCGTAGAAATAAGTAAAACAAGTGTGTTACGGATGCTGCGCCAACGGAAATTCCATCCTTATTACGTGACTCTTCAGCTTACTGGCCCCCAATATCCAGAATTCCCCGAAGAGCACAGATTGCAGTGTGCTAGGGCCAGAGTGCAGAAGCTCCAAGTGCAGTGGATCTACCAACAATTCTGCCAGACGACAATGCTTGGGCAGGAGCACCGGGGGCTTCACCTTAAATGCAAATTCTAACTGTTACAGTCATCTGCCCACCCTGAGGATGCCCTCCTTATCAACGAAGGGGCATAACTGTTTCATTGTAGGCAAGCACAGTTCACTGTTGGCCAGACAATTAAATTCTACAGCAAAACTTGCGTTCTGAGTGTTCCTGATCAAGATTGTCATGGCACTTGACAATTCTTTGGACTGTATTGGTCCGGGAATGGTGGAGTGCCTCGACTGTGCATTGTTTGCAAACCTCGTGCACCGGGCAGTGATCCAACACATCTTCGTCAAACTAGAGAACCAAGAAGCAGCTCTTCGAAAGGGGATTTTTCCACTCTTGCTTGAAGAAAGACTTACTTTCCGCTCCTCGATAGACCCTGCTATCACTGCTGCAGACTGCGCCCACAACTCCTCAGGTTCCTGCAACCACGATGGCCCATGCCACCACAATATATGTTTGAGCAACTGAGCTGGAGAGAGTCCACGAGAGGCACAATCTGCTGTATTCTGTACCGACGGTACAAGATGCCACCACAATGCAGCAATCAAGTCCTTAAATTTTGCAACCCTGTTAGCTACAAGGGTTTTCCGTTTGTGTGGTTGTCTCTTGATCCATGCCAATGTCACCAAAGAATTAGACTAAGCATGTACACTCACCACTTGCAGTATGGATGAGTAAGCATCAAAGAGCAAATGCAGACAGTGCGCTAAGAGCAATGCCGCACAAGGCTCCAGCCGAGGAAACAAAATCTTTTTTAATGGGGCCACCTTGCATTTTGCCACGAGGAGTGAGGTCACAATGTCACCTGAGTTTGAAACCCTTCATAGGTATACTACTGCAGCATAACCCTTTTCTTAGCTATCAGAAAATCCATGCAGTTAGTACACTGATTGTAGATTATCTGAAACAATAAAATGCTCAGTTGAGATGTTGTCACAGCAAGGCAACTCTTCTATGATGGTCTTCCATTTGGACACAATATCTGACGGAGCCATGTCATCCCATTCCACCTCATCCAGCCAGAGTTGCTGTATAAGGTGTTTCACAAGGAAGGTGAAGGGTGCCAACCAGCCTAGCGGGTCAAAAACATGTGCCATGTCAGCTAGTATGCCTTTTTTGGTGAACACTGGAGGTCTGAGATGCAGGTTGTGTGTGAAAGTGTCGGATGACAAATTCCACCATAAGCCCAACACCTTAACACCTTAACATCTTCATCAAAATTAAATGAATCAAGTGGCTGTTATAGATCTTCTGGGAGCAGGTCTTCCAACGCCGCTGAACAATTGCTAGCAAATTTGCACAGCTGAAAACCACCCTTAAGGAGCAGCTGTTACAGTTCTTACCTGAGATACATAGCTGAGGTCAAATCATCTGCCCCACTAACTACATCGTCCTTATATGTATCATTGAGCAAGGCATTGGCAGCCACAGGAACATTGCCTTGCTCATCCTCTGCTAATTGATGTAAAGTGCGAATTGCCAGGTAGGGAGATGAAGACACTCCGTAAGTTAGTGTTAGACTGGTACACTTCAACAGGCCGGTCTTCTACTTTCCTCTATAATACACACTGGTACCTCCTACGCTCGGAATGGACCTCAATTTGCTGATGCATTTGTTTTATGTCTGCAGTGGCAACAATTGCATGCAGTCGAATACGAAGGAGAACAGTCAAAANATTTGCTGATGCATTTGTTTTATGTCTGCAGTGGCAACAATTGCATGCAGTCGAATACGAAGGAGAACAGTCAAAAAGTCCCTATGAAGTTTTGGACCAGTAAATAGGGTACCTTGTAGGGATGTGTCTCCAGGTGTTTTGGACGAAGCATCAAATACTACCCGAAGTCTTGTGGTGGTGCTGTCAGGCTTCAAAACACGCTGGTTTTTCTTACTCTATATTGCCCACTTCGATCTTGCTCATGTGACCGGCATCAATATAGTTTTTCATGAGTACCACATACTCTGCTTATAGTTCTGGGTCCTTTCTTAGCCTATGTTCCAGCGAATGGAGCCTACGAAGAGCAGACATTCTCAAGCCCCTAGGTCAGGGGACTTGGCAAAGCCACACTGTACCGTCGAATACTGTCATGAGTGAGAGTTGCAATGAAGATCCTCTCACATGCCTCATCATGTGGTGAACGGAGATCCATGGCAACCAGTAACTCTTCTGGTTCCCAAAATTTCTGTAAAACATTCTCCAATGTGGGAAGCTTTATAGAAGAGACATATATTGAAGTGACACTTTGAACTTGAGCTGGAGAGTTCTGTTGCATATGTCCCATCAGTATCCACCCAAACTGTGTCGAATGCCACTGGTGTTTCTGAATTGCCCTCTAGTTTGCGACTTGTGAGAATAGATGGAAACATCTCCACTCCAATGAGCATGTCAACTGGTCGTGCCACATTATAATCTTCATCTGAGAGTTGCAAGTGCTTCGTGTGAGACCAAGACCCCCCTTTGATCGGTGTGCTGGGAATACATCCAGTAATGCGGGGTAAAGCAAAAGCCTCAATTTCAAAGCTAGGTGTTTCCTGTCCTCTAGGCTTTATAACACAGGGTGTCATTCCTTAAGTGGCACTCAATGATGTTAACCCGGCATTGGTAGCGCCCCTCCGTGAGACGCCGTTGGTCGCGCCCCTCCGTGAGACGCCGTTGGTCGCGCCCCTCCGTGAGACGCCGTTGGCCGCGCCCCTCCGTGAGACGCCGTTGGCCGCGCCCCTCCGTGAGACGCCGTTGGCCACGCCCCTCCGTGAGACGCCGTTGGCCGCGCGTGAGCATTTCCCTCACATCTCAGATTTAGTCATTTCTTACATTTTTTTTTACCTTTTTTTTTATTTAAAGCAAATGCATCAATAAATCATTCACCCATTTAATGTATTTTATTCAATAAAATTGTGAAATTATTATTAATGTATTAGACAAAAATCAATAAAAACAACACAACTCTATTAACACAATACAATTAATTATTAACCAAAATTAATAATGTATTATTTAGAGAACAGTAGGAATTACTCTTTTGTTTGTATATAAGCCTTAAAAAGTAATAATTCATGACCCCACTATTCGTCCCACCTACCAAAACTCCTAGTTAGCACAATCCCTTGTTAGGGCCAGCACCAACCGAGAACTATACCTACCCCTGGGATTGTTGTGTTTTCGTATTTACCTGTTTTTGGTATGTTATAGATTGTTGTAAAATTTATTCCGGGGTCAAGAAAATGCACAATTCCACGAAAACAGTTGCATGATATTAGTTTTTCGTGCACTTTGTATATCTGTGTTTTTGAATTNGAAAATGCACAATTCCACGAAAACAGTTGCATGATATTAGTTTTTCGTGCACTTTGTATATCTGTGTTTTTGAATTTGTGTATTCTTATGGAAATTGCGCTAAGTGAAGTAAAGTATTTTGCAGTGAAAAATTTTCATGCATTTTAGCATCAAGGAAAGAACATTTGGCATTTTGCTCATTGTCATAATTTTTCCATCTCAACTGCTGGGAAGGGCAACTTTGTGAAGCATGTAAATACAAATAAATATGCAGATAATGTTTGATACATAGTCAAACTATGGCATTTGCAAAGTTATGCATATAAATAATTAACCACAAAGAACTGTTACAAAGCAGTATATTAATACAAAAATACCCACCAGCCATAATAAAAATTTACCACAATAAAAAATCTTGCAAACAATTCAATGTTGGACAGCCTAATTTAAGAAAGGATGAAGGCCATATCAAAGCCTACATTGATAGATTACACCAAAATAGAGAATATATAACACATATTTAATAAAAACTAAGCTTGACACCAGGAAGCCCTACTAGATACTTTTGGCCCTACCAAATGTTTGGCATCACTGTTACCGTCGGTAGACAGTGAAAATATAGTTCCTTGCTGAAAAGTCAACAATTTTTCTTGGCCGTTGTCATTATACTGCCAAACCATACTCTGTGGTTGTTACATGGTACAATAATGACACTGTTAATCAAGAATTCACTGTTGTGTATTGCTGTATTGAATGATGATTCTCTAGTCTTAGATATTTCCACACTTGTTTTGGGTTTGTTAAAATCAAGGAATATTGCTCCCTGAAATTACATATCATTTAGTACAGACAATACTGAAGTTACAGTTGGTATGAATAATGGTGGAAGTGCTCTTTTCTGTATAATGAAAACGGCCATGAAAGTCTGCAGTCTATCCGGTGTAAGTACTCTGGAAAAGAGATGCATGATATCTTAATGATTTTCTGCCCTTGCCATGTCATAAATTAGGTTGCAGAAAAGTGTTACATTTATTTACAAATAATTTTTTAGATTTCTGTAAGATATCTTATACGACACAGCTGTATCAAAGAGCAAGAGAAAACCAAAAAAGACAACTCAAAATACCAAAATTGTTACAAAATTTTAAACCACATGTAAATTGTAAATTTAAAGCATATTGTGTGCTCAAACTCTCCCACCCTTTTTTTTTTCCCATCACACCTGGTATTTTGTATTACATTCAGTGATGGGAAAGTCTCTTTTCAACTGTACAATGTTGGCAGGTATGCATTGGGTATGCTCTGTAAAAATGACAGAAAAATGGGATTGTATAACTTTATTAACATGTAGTGTGCTCTCTCTGTCTCATCAACCACCATGAGATTTAACCATGGGTCATAACTGATAGCACCCCGTACAATAACATCAGCCGTCCGGGACATATGGCATTCACGAATCAGTGCAGGATCATTGTTGCCTACTGCTAGATCAAATCCTTCTGCAACCATCTGCATTAAGATTGAAGTTGGACTCATCGAAGAACACAATATATGGTCATTCCTTCGTCTAGTATTAACATTCCTGGCACCATTGATAGCATGCTGCACTACGCCAAGGGGTCAAAGGCAAATGGCGCATTTGATGCCGTGCCTGTTGGTCAGCCTCATTTAAATGGCAACAAATGGTTCTTATTGAGACCAGCAGTTGCAGTGCATGCCCCACAGACTGCAGAATTTCTCTGGATGTGGTGCTTTATTCTGCTACTGCATGTCAGTAGATAATACTATCTACTCTATCTGTAGTGTATCTGGCATAACCAGTACCTGCTCTACATGGCATATGACCTATGTGTGTGCCCATGCCTGCTGATTGCATGGCCAATATGAATTACTATATAATGTGACCATCTGACTTTGTGCAGTCTGACCATACGACCCTCTTCAAATAAGATAAGATGGTGATATTTTTCACGATCATGATGCCGTGGCATATTGATATCTCTTAAAACATNACCTCTTCAAATAAGATAAGATGGTGATATTTTTCACGATCATGATGCCGTGGCATATTGATATCTCTTAAAACATGCCTGCTTCTGCCTTTGTTGTATGTCCTTTATAAGCACCAAGTACTAGCCACAAGTACTCCTTACTCTATTTCACGCATTGCAGTGACCTTTCTGAAAAATCACCTAACAATTTGCATTGTATAGTTAATACTGTAGATGGTTTTCACTTTATTGCAATTGGATGACACTACAGGTGTAGCTAATTCTATGTCTAGCAGTGCATTTTAATTCAGCTGAAACAATTTGTTTATAAAGTTTGCGTGCCCCATCTCCAGTATCACCAGACCCTTGCTTACACTACTAATACTTACTCTACTTTGATGCATTTTGTGCTTTACTTTTCAAATTTATAAAAACATGTCTTGTAGCCTACCAAGACATTTTTGTTTGTATATTTCATACTACTGCCGTTTTAAAATTTTTCTTGTGACAAAAGTAACCTTGTGTGAATATGCTTTAAAGACAAAATATGCTTATACATCCTAAGAGACCTTGCACCTATGTCTTATTTTTTTGAATACACACTTAATTGTGATGCAGCCTGAGAAACCCTACCACATGCTGCTGAGACAATATTTTCAATACATCACAAAAATGTATTAAAGGTTCAAATTGTCACATTTGTAAAGCTTATATATTCGAAATAANAATATTTTCAATACATCACAAAAATGTATTAAAGGTTCAAATTGTCACATTTGTAAAGCTTATATATTCGAAATAATATAAATTTAATTTTTTGCTTAAGTTTTTTTTTATTTTTTTAAAATATTTTTATGTGCAGGCATAAAATCAGAAAAATTAGTTTGGAGACTAGTGGCATAGTTTGTCAGGCCACATCACAATTACTCAATTCATTATAGTGAATCAGAGGCTATACAACCAGCAGCCATTAATGGTTATATCATAGGTCTATTTTAATTAATGAATACCATTCGTATTCCTGTGGTTTCCAATAGGTAAATCAGGTTTAAGTGGCTTGCACACCAAAATGCTGAGTTTGGCCATGCATTATTTTTTTAATTAAGTACAAAATCCAACTGAATATATTAATGCAGAGAGGTGGGTAATGGCAATGCATTCCAGGATGTAATAATAACTAAATTGTTTTTATGCAGTATTTATTAATTTCATTGTATTGTCTGAATATTGTTTGGCTATTGACATGAACTGTTTCATTGGTACAATATTATATATTGTTTTATAAAAAGTAAAGTTGGTAGTTGTGGTTGGAAATGACTTGGAGGCTGGAGGATATGAGAGCAGGTGTTACACCAATGCGTAAGCTTGGTCAATAAATGGCTTGTAACAGTTGCTTGTGAAATATATCTTCATATTAATTCACTTTAGTTTTTAATTGAAATGCATTTTGCAATTGTTAGTATAGATATCATAGATGCACAATTTAACAACATAATTTTTCCAGCCCGTTCCAAATGAGAGTCAGACCAGTGACTGAGCCTGAAGCAGTGAAGGTTGAAGGCAGTGGTGTTTCCAGCAAGGGAATACCTGCATCTATTCCTGCAGACATCATTATAGATACAAATCAGGCTGGAATAGGAGACTTGGAGGTTTTTGTTAAGGTAAGACTTCATAATTTATCAAAAAATATTTGTAGGGTANTCAGGCTGGAATAGGAGACTTGGAGGTTTTTGTTAAGGTAAGACTTCATAATTTATCAAAAAATATTTGTAGGGTAGCCAAATGTTTGTGATTGTAGTTGGGCGTTATTGTGCTGTTAACATAATTTTTTCTGTAGCGTATCATGTACCGATAAACCATGTCCGCAGTTAATTTTCAGTGGTACCGGCAAAATACCTATGTAAATAATGATAAAGCTACCAGCTTTTATCGTTTATCAGATATTGCATTGAACAAAATATCTTTTGGTTCTGTCACGTTAGATATCCTACAATGTTCATTTTTAAGCTGGTTATTCAGCAAACATCTAATTACTGGATGTGAAATAAGTCACGTGCACCGCTGTGTATCAATACAGCGCTGTGTGTGTCTGTGCCTCTATTTATCCCTGTGCCTCTATTTATCCCTGTGCCTCTATTTATCCCTGTGCCTCTATTTATCCCTGTACCTCTATCTATCACTGCATCTCTCTCTGTAACTCTATCTATATCTCTACATCTTGCTATATCTGTATCTGTCTCGCTATCTGTGTATCTGTCTCTCCGTATCTCTCTTTCTCTCCGTATCTCTCTCTCTTTCTCTCCGTATCTCTCTCTCTTTCTCTCCGTATCTCTCTCTCTTTCTCTCCGTATCTCTCTCTCTTTCTCTCCGTATCTCTCTCTCTTTCTCTCCGTATCTCTCTCTCTTTCTCTCCGTATCTCTCTCTCTTTCTCTCCGTATCTCTCTCTCTTTCTCTCCGTATCTCTCTCTCTTTCTCTCCGTATCTCTCTCTCTTTCTCTCCGTATCTCTCTCTCTTTCTCTCCGTATCTCTCTCTCTTTCTCTCCGTATCTCTCTCTCTTTCTCTCCGTATCTCTCTCTCTTTCTCTCCGTATCTCTCTCTCTTTCTCTCCGTATCTCTCTCTCTTTCTCTCCGTATCTCTCTCTCTTTCTCTCCGTATCTCTCTCTCTTTCTCTCCGTATCTCTCTCTCTTTCTCTCCGTATCTCTCTCTCTTTCTCTCCGTATCTCTCTCTCTTTCTCTCCGTATCTCTCTCTCTTTCTCTCCGTATCTCTCTCTCTTTCTCTCCGTATCTCTCTCTCTTTCTCTCCATATCTCTCTCTCTTTCTCTCCGTATCTCTCTCTCTTTCTCTCCGTATCTCTCTCTCTTTCTCTCCGTATCTCTCTCTCGTTCTCTCCGTATCTCTCTCTCTTTCTCTCCGTATCCCTCTCTCCATATATCTACGTATCCCCCTCTCTCTCTTTCTCACCGTATCTCTCTCTCTCTCTCCGTACCTCTCTCTCTCTCTCTGTACCTCTCTCTCTCTCCATACCTCTCTCTCCCCCCTCTGTCCATAGCTCTCTCTGTACCTCCCCCCTCTCTTCGTACCTCTCTCTCCGCCCTCTCTCCGTACCTCTCTCTCCGCCCTCTCTCCGTACCTCTCTCTCTCTTTATATATATATCTCCATATATCCCTATATATATGTATACATCCATATATATACAGGTTACATCAGTACAGCGGTTACAAACTTACAGGATAGATAGAGTACACCTAGACGATCGGAAATCATATAGCAATGCATGGTGGGAAACGCTTTTCTGATGCAGTAGTGACAACACAAAACACAAGAAAGGAAGGTCACGAAAACGAACTTTGATTTCTTCTTCTGGGGTTACGTCAAGGCACTGGTGTACAAAACTCGCATTAACAGTGTTGAGGAACTTGTTGCACGCATCGTGGCAGCTGCTGGGGAAGTCCAGGACACGCCCGGTATTTTTGCCAACGTCATATCTTCAATGCGCCGGGGATGCGAGGCCTGCATCACGGCCCGGGGTCGCAATTTCGAACACCTTCTTTAATTTGTGCTGTACTAAGAAAATAAAGATGNGAGGCCTGCATCACGGCCCGGGGTCGCAATTTCGAACACCTTCTTTAATTTGTGCTGTACTAAGAAAATAAAGATGTTTTCTTACACTGTTTGTGTCCTTTCTGGCAAGTGTTTTGTGTTTTTCACTACCGCGCCAGGAAAGCGTTTCTGACCATGTATTACTATGTGATTTCCGATGGTCTAGGTGTACTCTATCTCTCCTGAAAGTTTGTAACTGCTGTACTGATACACCATATATATATGTGTCATATATATATATATATGTGTCATATATATATATATATATATATATATATTAGCTGTGCACTTTTCTTCCACCCTTTACCTGCCTTCAAGAGGGAAAACTGTCATTTAGCAATGGAAAAAAAAAAGTTTTGTCTCCGCCATGCATGCTTGCATCCACCTGGCTGCAGAGGATGAAATAAAGTGCACCTGGTGATTGTAGAAATTTTATCAAGATTATAAGTTGCTCAAAATAATTGCACCCATCATCACTGGTGTTTCAAAGCAATTGGTTTNTAGAAATTTTATCAAGATTATAAGTTGCTCAAAATAATTGCACCCATCATCACTGGTGTTTCAAAGCAATTGGTTTCGCCTGACAATTTTACACAATGCATTTTAATGAGAAATTATTATTGGCAAAGATGTTTTCTTTTGTGATTAAAGATCATTTTTTCCTTTAAAGTTGGTGTTAAATTATATCTTGTGTAAAATTAGTATGATTTTAGAATGAAGCATTTATTTAATTCAGTGGATGACATCATCGCAAATAAAATTATATGCCCAGAAGCATATACTTGACCTTCACTTGTCACCAAGAATTGTTTGAAGATTGAGTGACTTGTATTACCAAGTGTTAAATTCATTTTCAGTAACTTCCTTTGGGGCAATTCGAGAATTTACATTAATTTATTTCAATCAACATGTATCTTTTGAATAAACTGATAACCTATAAGGGCCTTTTCAACACCTTTTGTCATTTAATTATGTTTAAGCACAGAGCCCGAGTGCAACATAACTTATGACATTAAGTGTAGAGGAAAATCACAGGGCGGGGTTTTTAGTTATTAATTATCAAAGACTGTGAAGACATCAATTTTAATTGCCTTATTTATTCATTTCTGTCTAAAAATTACAAGGTTTTCCTTGCAGTAAAATATAATTAATTACTTTCAATAACGGACATTTGTCACGCGCGCAATGTTTCGTCAACATGTGTAGATATGCAGCCTGTATTGAGTAATCTTTGACTGTCCTCTGTGATACTCAGCAGAGTTAGTTTCCTCCCCTTCCACGGCTGGCAGGGTGGGATCTAGTTGCCTAGCAACCAGCATAGTGACCTTTCACACTCTGTTTGTGTGCGGTCTGGTTTTGAAGTGGAGGGATACATTGTTTCACTTATACTGCCACTGAAGCTTTCCCTNTCTGTGATACTCAGCAGAGTTCGTTTCCTCCCCTTCCACGGCTGGCAGGGTGGGATCTAGTTGCCTAGCAACCAGCATAGTGACCTTTCACCCTCTGTTTGTGTGCGGTCTGGTTTTGAAGTGGAGGGATACATTGTTTCACTTATACTGCCACTGAAGCTTTCCCTTCTCCGTCTTGCCTGCAGTGAACACACTGCTGGTTAACATCTCTACGTGCTCTCAGCTGATTGAGTGCACATGGGACATTCAAAATTTAGCTTGCATTCAGTGTCATATTATTTACATTTTTAGAGGATTTAAAGTTTTGAGTTGGCTTGCATCCAGTGTCAGATTACCGTTAATTATGTACAGTACTTTGAGATGTTTTGTTATTTATTTAAATGAGTTTTGGTGAAATGTTTTTTAATGTATTATATACAGTAATAATAATAATAATAATAATATCACAGTAATACTTTTTCAAAAATTCCCAATTTTAATTCTGTTTACTAGTTAAACTTTATTCACAGATAATGTACGGCTCTCATTATACTCAACGAAAAGTCTAATAAGGTTGGAAGTTGTATTTTATTGATGTACATGTGGGAACACTCGTTTACTAAAATTCCAGATGTATGGAATTTTTTGACAGTCCCCTGATAAACCGTAGATAAGGAGTCCACTGTGCTAAATTTCTTCTGGGGCCTTGGTTAGCATAGTGGCTAAGAGTGCTTGCCTCCCACTAAGGGGAACTGGGCCTAGAGGGCCACTCCCAAATTTTTACATATGGGAGTTGAACTGGATGATACTGCTGGTCAGCGGTTTTTCTTTCCCCTGCTCTTGCATTGTGGTGCCGCTCCATAGCCACCTTGTTTAACCCTAATCTGCTCTTAAGACCTCAATAAGAACCATCCAAAGCTCTCCACTCCACAATTTCAATTTTTGTTACCCCACCTATTTCTTGAAAATAATTCCTGCTGAAAGATGATTATACAAAAGCAGTCTGGCCAAATTTTTCTTCAGCAAATGTGATATACCAAGAAATTTTCAGTAGAAGGTAAATGTGTAAATACTTTATAATAAGAATATAAAAAATAATAAAAAATAACCCTTCAAACCATTACTCATAGTCATAACCTGATATTGATCCATTTTGCATAACACTGCACTAAATAAGCAAAATATATATTAAGTTGATACTGCTCTCTTGCAAAATTAAAAAAAAAATTTTTTTTAATGCATCAATTACAGTTTTGAGGTGGCCTTATAAAGCATAAGAAAATATAAAATTTTGTAAAATGCATTGATGGGTACTAGCAATATTGTGTTCCTAGTCTTGGAACAAGGAAAAGGTTCAACAAAATAATGAAAATTTTTGGCCAAAAATTTTTTGTGATGTAAAATGAAAAAAAAATCAGTTTCATGCACAAAGTTTGCAAATTTGTATTCTTTCCAAAATATCCTAATAGATGCACTTACAAATTAACTTACTCCTAATAACATTATAAGTTTTTTAAATGGCTTCCTAAACAAAAAGTGAAAATATTGGGAAACCTTTTTCAAAGATCTTGAAGCGCTTTAGGAATAAGGTTTAAATATTCACAAATTTTGGAATTTTATATTGCATGGATTCTGCATCATTATGAACATAACCTATATCACAAATGTGAAGGTCATATTTCAGCCAAGTCAAAACTAAAACATCCTAAAATGCTAATGGGAAATCAGTCAATAATGCATTGCATAAACTAGGTTCATTTTGAGTAGTAGTTACCTCTGGATAATTCTAAACATGCAGGGCAATGCATCTGTTTAGAACTCATTCCACACCTTCTGTTTCACACAGTAATGGGAAGATGAACATACTTGATTCTGCACATAACTTAAAAAAACTTCTGGAGAACCACACATACGCCACAATACCATATCACTTGTGAAGCCATTTCAGCCCGGAGGACCATGTTTACAACTAGAGTTCCACATATTCTGTTCCACACAGTAATGGAAGAGCAAACTAACAGAATCCATATATAACTTTAATAATATCCAGAGGACCTTGCATGCTTGCAACATAAACCTGATATAATGGATAGATGTGTGCCACAATACCCTATTGCTCATGTAGCCATGCCAGAACTGAACCAACCAAATACACTACCACACTACAAATGCACACTTCCCCATTCCAAAATATCCAAAAGTATAAGCTATTAACAAAAAATTGAGCACTTTTGAAAGCCCTCTCATTTGGAATAATAGTCGATGAATATATATTTTAGCCTGAGACGTTAACTTCAGAGTGCAGTGGAATTTACACACTGTGTTTTTTTTTTACTGGAATTTTTTTTTTTTTTAAAGTTAGTTAAAGGATAAAAAATGGCTGAAATTAAAAAGTAACTAGGGCCTCAAAAGTGCTCACTTTACCGTGAAGAGCCTATATCAATGTATACACACTAACAGCATCACTAATAATGTAATGGTACCATAAATATTAAATAATATTTTTAAAAGAATTTACAATGGATGTTGACCAAGTTAGTAAAATGAGAAATCTCAAGTCAGTACTCGAAATAACACATGTTGTAGTGACAAAAAACATGTAGGTTTTCCTTGTCTGAATAACATAACATTGCATACACTGGCAAAACAAAAAAATTGTAACTGACCTGGACCTGTGCCCATCCAGTAGGCTAAGCTGCGAACATTTGAAAGTTCGTGGCTGCACAAAACATGAAGTAATTGAGAAATTATGCCTCCCCTGGCAATACTGTTCCATGGGAAGTTAGGTGGCTTCTCCAGGCACATGAATAAAAGGTTCCAGATAGTTAAAATATAATTGTAAACTAAATTATTGGCACAGTGTTGAACATGCCTGGAACAGCATTACGCCATGCCACCTTAATGCATTATAAGCTGAAGACTGGTGAGGGTGTGCAGCCACATGTCAAAACTTACCGATACTGGCAAATACATGTTGAACATAAAAACCCGGCACATGAAAATGCTAAGAAAATCACATAAAACACATTACTGTATTAAAAATAAACTAATTTGATGTGTTGAAAAATATTATCAAAACACTGAAACCTAAAAACCCTGCAAAATATTTAAGTTGATACAAAATTATAGTTATTGATATTCAAGCATTCTTAGTACGTGTCTCTTATTTTGATTTGGCACTTGCACAACTTTTGAAACATTGCACCATGTAACTTTGAAGCTAGTACTTCACTTGGTGCCAGACACTGATAGATGAATTTCTAAAACAGCATGCTGGACAGGTTCAACTTTCCAGGAGGGGTAGAAGGCATTATGAACAATGTTGTATGTACTGTGCTACACTGTACTGGACTGCACTTAAATACATTTTGCTGGACTGGACTGTGCTGCACTGCACTGCGCTGTGCTGTGCTGCTTTGTGATACATTTGTTCTTTGGTGCTCTGTGTGGTGGTGTCATATGACATGCATTGTGGAATGCATGGCGCACCAGATGGTTTTAAGGGGAAGTGGGCTCTGTCATCTGTCAAATGCTTCCCCTCTACAGAAGCCATATGCATGCAGTGCTGTATGTATGCGCGGCAGAAGTGTTTGGTAGGTCTGTGTCATCTGGGCTGCAGATCTTATTGCACTTTGTGGTTGTCATGTTTTTTGATGAAACAGCTGGGCTCTGTCAGGTGGCTTGCGGTGATGTCTCCACATGTAGAGCACACCCATCTGTTATGTTGGCGTTGCTGTTTGGATTGGAAAGGGGGTTAGTTGGCTGCGTCGCTATCCTCCCTGTTGTTGTCACTGGAGTAGTAGTCTCTCTGTGTTGCCAGGAGCAATCTGAACTGACGGCGAGAATGGGGTTTAACATACTGTGGTGTCCCCTCTTTTGCTGCAGGAGCCTTGGCTAGAGTTGCTGCTCTCCGATGTATCATCTTCTTGTTGGTGGTGGACACCCCTAGGAAACGCCCTGACACAGTCAATATAGCATCGTGACTTCAACTTGGGCTGAAGAGAAGGGGAGTTGTCCCCAATGTGCCATGATGTGCTGTGGTTGGCAGCACTTAAGTCCCCCATTGTGATAGGTGCTGCAATGCCAGGCATTGTGATACAGTGGGTCATGCTTTGTTGTTGTCATGCTGCTGCTGAGATATGGTAGGTGCAGATGTATTGAAAGTAGCATCTGGTGGTGCTACGCCATTACTGATGGCCATTTCCCCACAATGACCCTTTAAGGCTGTTAAGAGGCTAGGGATTGCTGGAGCGAAGAGATGGTGCATAGAACTGCCGGTTGGCAACTCCCCTGCTGCATTTTGGTGTGTTGTTACTCTTAGCTGTGTTTACCAGAAGCATCTTAATGCCGGGGGTGATGTCAGAGGTGGTGTCGCCCACTAATGCTAGGTGCAGTTCATTTCTGTGAAAGTGCATGTGCTTGCATCTGCTGAGTTTGATGAGGTACGTCATTTTTCCCAGGGCTTGGATGACCTCGTGTGGCTCACTCCACTTTACAGCTATTCCCATGCAGAAGTCCTTAGGAGCTGCCGACTGGGGGTGGAGCAAATGTACACACTCTGTCCTGGACTTGGGCGAGGCACTGTCCCCCTATCATTCTTTAATAATATCAAAATTAGGATTTAATTTTCCTACATGGAACTGTAATAATAATAATATTATTATTATCACAAATTTGAAAACAAACCAATATTGATGCATTAATGCATGAGAAATGCAAAATTTGTGTGGAACTACTATATATTTTAAATCCAGAAGAATGCTGAATTATATCATTATCACCTATAAATGTATTGCTGTGGAGATGGTGTGAAGCATATTTCATAAAATGTGAGCCTGCAAATGTTTATTCGAGCTATATTACCTACAAATTCCATGATTTCAATGACTATAGTTTTAAGCACTTTTCTAAATTTGCTAATTTTATTGCAGTGGAATTTAAGAAATATCTCTTTTAAATCTATTATTTATTGAAATCCTTCAGTGTTTTGTCCACTAGCTTACTAATTATTCTTTCCGTGAATAAAATGTAGTCTCAGATCATAATACCTTTTCTTTTGTGTCCAAATCATTCTGAATTCTGTCTGATGCATATAATTTCACCACCAAGACATAATATTGGAAGGATCAACACTGCCATGGCATACTCTTGATGTTTGTGGCAACAATAGTTAAGACNCGGATCATAATACCTTTTCTTTTGTGTCCAAATCATTCTGAATTCTGTCTGATGCATATATATAATTTCGCCACCAAGACATAATATTGGAAGGATCAACACTGCCATGGCATACTCTTGATGTTTGTGGCAACAATAGTTAAGACTAATGAATAATGGGTTTTTTTTTTAATGGTTACTTTGGGAAATATATTTTTATTAAAATTTTGTTATTTTAACTACTGCTGTTACATTCTTTTCTCATACCTAACTCCTATGTGTGGAATATTTGAATAAACTTTTTTGATAAATGTGTTCCTTTTAAATGTTTCATTTTTGTTGTGTAGTTGTTNAAATAAAATAAGTCAATAAAAATAATTGTTGTTTTGGGATGTTATATGGACATTGTTTACATTGGTGAAACTTTTTTAATTAAGTGTATGTGAATTAATTTTTTTAGGGACCTGATGGCCATCCAAGAAAAGTTAAAATACAAGAGATTAGTGATGGCACCTACAAAGCCACGTACATTCCAGATGACTGTGGGAGGTACAAGGTGTACGTGAAATATGGTGGCAAAGATGTTCCTCAGTCACCATTTCAAGTCCAAGCTGTCGCTACAGGCAGTGTAAGTGTTAAAATTTTTGGCAAGATTATGATAAACACTGTTAACTTGTAACTTACTAACATTTTATCAATTTCACTTTAGGCTGACAAGTGTAAAATAACTGAAGGTATACAGCGAACACTTGTCAATGGTGAAGAGTACTGCATTACTGTCAACACCAAAAATGCAGGCTGTGGGGCTGTTACATGTAGGATACGCTCAACATCTGGGAGGTAAGGAATTTTTGGATATTGATTATGATAGCATTTCGTTTTAGATCACCTTGTCATGCAGTATATAAATCATTTATTGAACAGGTGACTATTTTCAAAATCCTGTTAAGAAAGTTGCAAGGGTTAATGACTCAAAGTCCAAAATACATACCTATTCCCATACTTCCTATTTCACCCCTTGTCCTTTATCAAATCCTTCTCTTCAAAACCGTAAGTACAGATAGAATCACAGAAGTGAGGGAATCCAGTTTTTAACCATGAATCAGTTTCTGAAATAGGAACTCCCCTAGGGAAAATATAAATCTTTTTATGAAATTGGGTAAACTTATTTTTATTATCATTGTTACCTAAAATAATTGAGTCTAGGATGGTTTCAATTAAACCTTTGCCCAGCAGGTCCCAAATGCACCTTAAGACTTTCTTTTTAATTTCCTTGTACAATTTATATACATTGTTTGCATTTTGCCATATTTATCACTATCTATAAATGTGTTATGCTCAATTGCCTACCATTTCTATGAAGTAAAGCCAAAGGTACCATACTCCAACCCATCGCCCTTATGCTGCACCTTAATTTTATAAATTAGGATTCACAATTTTTTATTGCAGAAAAACAGTGCTATCATATTGATGGAATAATAAAAGTTTTTGTTTTATTTCATGTCTAATTTGAGGGGAACAGATTTTTATAGTACTTTCTTCACCTTAGTTGTTTTTGGGTAGCCTGTACATTTCATCATCCTCTGCCACATGCCCGCAGGTTGTATGAAATTCAAAGTGATGCGACATGGCAAAGTGGTAAAGCATTGTAAAAGAACTGACTTCACAAACAACTGGATGTAGCCCCCACCGCACATAATCTGTCATGATGGCATAGCATGGCCTGGCCTGCCACTTTGTACTGTACATATCTGGCTGTATTTATGCAAATGACAGGCAGTTCTTTGCTTCTGCCATGTTTTAGTACNCAGATTTTTATAGTACTTTCTTCACCTTAGTTGTTTTTGGGTAGCCTGTACATTTCATCATCCTCTGCCACATGCCTGCAGGTTGTATGAAATTCAAAGTGATGCGACATGGCAAAGTGGTAAAGCATTGTAAAAGAACTGACTTCACAAACAACTGGATGTAGCCCCCACCGCACATAATCTGTCATGATGGCATAGCATGGCCTGGCCTGTCACTTTGTACTGTACATATCTGGCTGTATTTATGCAAATGACAGGCAGTTCTTTGCTTCTGCCATGTTTTAGTACCTCCTCAGCCCTGTATTTTTTAAACGAGCTGTATCTGGACTTTCCCCATCCCTGTGCTCCTAAAGTACAGTACTTGCCTTATCAATGATCTCTGCCATCTGGTGGTAAACTTTTAATTAAAACCTATGCCTTTTGTGACTGCAAGATTTATCAACATTACCTTACAACAGATGACTGTACTAACAACCCTTTTCCTTCTTGATACTACCATGTTTGCTCTCAAATTTTACATAAGGTGCTTTTATGTCCCAGTGCATTTAGTTTACATTTTCCGTTTTGTTCAGCTGTGCTACATATTACTATAAGTAAACTGGTGCTCTGAGTGTGTGACAAAAAATACTTGTGTTTAAGGAATGTAATTTTGCACAAGATATATGGCCTTTTGTATTTTTTTTGTTTTTACCAATACTCAGGTGGCAGTAGCGACAACTTTTATTTTAAGTTGGAAACAAAAATAATTTTGTAGTTGAACAATCCAAAAGATTACACAAACATCAACTGACTTCATGTCAGACAGAAAGTTCGAAGCACTCCCGAGCACATGCAGCAGGCAAAAAAATAACTTGGAGGTTACTAGATTGCAGAAATTGAAATTCAGATGTTACTGCGGTGCCGGCAGAAAAAAGTGGAATCATGGTCAAAACAACCATACCACGATTTGGTGTGCGGCTCACATCACAAGAAGGATGAAAAGGTTGGCCACAAGATAAAGCCATTCTGGGAAACCGCTAGAATAATAACAAAAATTCTTGAAAAGTATGGTATACACAATAATACAATCACGTCGCAGAGTAACATCTGCAAACAAACTTACCCAAAATAGCGGATAAAAACTATTTCATCTCAAGATGATGAAAGATTCCAAAAGTTAGTAAACTTAGTTGACTACATGCTGTATGGCGAGAAAACGAAGGAGTTGCATGAGCGGAAAATCTATATATACCAAGGTATGCTCTGGATTTCATTGTCTCGCATGACTTATCAATACATAAATCGAAAGTCGAGAGTCATATAATAATTCACAAATTACGTTTTTAATTTTGATAATTGAAATTAAGAGTTTACACAATATTATGTATGTAAATAATTAATAGACACAAAGGAAAATATTTTTAAACAATAAAAAATGAAATAAAATAGCAGAGAAATATTTAAACAGAACACAATTTTCAGATGATAGTTTGTTTACAACTTCAAAGTGATTAAACAAGAGGAACTAGAGCACGTTCCAAAAGTAAAAAAAAATATTTGGGAAAACACCAAATAAATAAGAAAATAGTTAACAGAATTACATAGACATGAAACAAGTGCAAACACAACTGGCACACACTCCCCACCTAAAACCAGGACACATCCGCAAATGTGTGGCAAGAGCAGTAGCTACAAAATGCGAAAATACCCACAAAAAAATTCCCACAAAAATACAACACCCTAACAAACTTGAGGAGGAGATACTGCTGGAAACAACTGGCAAATGATTTACAACTGAACGTTTTCGGCTAGAGGGTTGTATAAGTGCACAATACTTGGATTTCAACCAAAAGATGATTCTGTGATGCAAAACACCGCAACTGAAGATAGACTAATAGAAATAACATTAACGTGTTCGGGAGGTGGAGAAGTTGCATAACATCATGGAAATTAGTGCCATGGGACTGGGAAGCCAGAAGGGAATCAAGTTCCTTTATGAAGGAATCATTGGGAGAAAGATTAGGTAATTTTGAAAGTTGCAGGTATGTGATATTATAAATAAGTTTTGGAAAATGTAGTACAAGTAAAGACCGATTAAAATGAATGGCAGAGTTGGCTTGACCAAAAGTCTTAAAATATGAGCTGACAATGTCGCAATGTGAAGCATTGCTGATAAAACCACTTTGACAATTAGAGTGTGAAGGGAAGTTGTGACTCCAAGGTAGTCCTACATAAAAAATGTTGCATCAATAGGAAATTTTGTCGCAAACAGTTAGAGGGAGTGGGTATTTTGAAGAAAGGGTAACTCTAGAGATGCAAAGGATTTTTCGCAAAAACACAATAACTCTAAAAACTATTCTTATTTGCCAAGGGACTATTCACCACAACATTAAGGGAAGAATTATAAATAATTGCTTGTACTGTACTGAAGCCATAGTATGCAAAAGAAGTGCTATCAAATGTTGAATTTGGTTCAAAATGTCAATGAGGGCCTTTGAATTCAAAAGTGTAGAGCTTAACTTGCCATGGACACTAGTCTTGATGGCATGCTTCAAATCAAACAATTCTATCCTGGTGCTAGAAAAAGCTTCACCGACCCTCAATAGCATAGTATTAAGGTCTAGCCTGAAACCAAGAATTACAATCTTATCCCACAGTTCATGAGTAGTTTGATTCCACACCAAATACAAAATGTTAAAATTGTTTAAATAGTGAGTAACCAATTTCTCGATTCCTTCAGTAGTATTCAAAATACGTTTTTCAAGATCCTTGATTAAATTGATATGGTTAGCTGCATTTACTGACAGTTTGTCTTGTTTATGAACAATAGAATTAATTTTCTTTTCTAAGCTCTTTAGGTTGTCGTCATCAAGGGTGCCAAAAACGGTTTTGAGGGATTTTGCCTCCAATGTCTCAACATTCTCCTTTTTGTTCGCGACTGAGGCAGTACAGAGGTAAGGGTAGGTACTTCTGTCTTAAAGGCACTGAGGTTATCCTCCAATTGTACCAGCGCAAAATTGAAATTTTGGTCTTGCAAACTGTTGTCCTTTTTGAAGTTCTTGTGTAAGCACTGTGTTCAACAGAACGTCTAATTCGACACATTCCTCGTGTAATTTTCAAAGATCAAGTTCAAACAATAGAATAAACTTTATATGAGAAAGTAAGGTCTTTATTATTTTCAATAATAATACCAGTGTCTAAATTATTTACAGCAACCGACGAAACACAAAGGTAGCTGGCAACAGCCAGGAGGATGCTCAAGGGCACAAATATGTTGGTCTAACCGGCAGAAACTGGAAAAAACAGAATGTCACCCCTTATAGAGTAAGGTGACAAAAGAAAACCGACTGCAAGGTGTAGACAGATATGTAGCGGCAAACTGAATACAAATTACCGTTACATTAACCATACTACAATGGTAAAACATCAACTACTAAACATTCAAATAAATAACAGATGATCTACAGATAAAGACCCAATTAAACAAGAGTATGTCACAGCTGCAAAAGATAAACAATTAATAAGGAACCTAACTAGTTCAATCCCCAAACCAATAAAAAATACCCAAATTGTTCAACTAGAATTATCACCAAATTAACTGGACATTGAACACAAAAAATGTCAATAATACAAATATATATCAATCAAACAATCTGAATACATAACACACATTATTTGCTACAAAGACAAATGAATTTAATCTTTAAACAGCTTAACTTATTAGTACTTCAGCTTAACCTAGTATCTCAACTTAGCTTAGTACCGTAGACTTTTTTTTTTGGAAAATGTGAGCTCACAAAATGACATGGATCCCAAAATGACTCGGCTCAGTAGGTGATCAGTTCACGAACAAGATGAAGTCAGGATCTAGCAAGTAGCAAATTTTACTGAATTATTTTGAGGAAGAAACAATTGTGTGGTTGTACAACCAAATAAACAAGTGCACAGTTAGGGTCTGCAGCTCCTAAACAGCAAAAAAAAAAAAATACTTTGTAGCATGAAATCTTTTCAAATGAGACATGAGCTCTTTTAATAAATACTGCTGAACTGGGGTAAGCCAAAGTAGCAGTGACTGGCGTCAAAAAACGTTTGATTTGATAAGGGCCCAACCAACTGTAAGAAATTTTTGCCATTTTCTTATCAACTGCTCTGCTGACAGGGTGTGCTCTGCACAAAACAAGGTCATCTACACAAAACAAATTATCAATGCGATTTATTATACTTGGCATGACTCTTGAAATGAGTACGCTTTAAATTCTTGATGACAATTGCCCAAATATCACCAACATCCTTAGGATAGTTCGGCAACAAGTCATTCATTTGCCACAAATTTGGCAAAAGGGTAATTTGGGGCAAAGCTAAACATAAGATTGAATGGGCTAGCTTCGTGTGATTCATGTTTGGCATAATTGAAAGCTATTTGAAGCAAAGAGATTTTTATCCCAATTTGTTTGGTCCATTGCATGGAAAGCAATGAGTGCTGAACGAAGGTTTTGATTGAAAATCTCTGTTTGCTTAGGAGGAGGATTATATGGGGATAAAGTTATGTGGCGTATGCCATGAGAAAAAAACGTTCTTAAAAAAAAGAGGTAAACTGTGAACTGTTATCAGACACAATGGATGGTGTACCAAAATTTTGAAAAATACTTACTTGGAGAGCACGAATAGTGGAGATAGAATAAGCTTTCCGAAGTGGAATTAATCATGCAAATTTAGTGAAAGCATCTACACACACTAACAACTTATTATTTCCTAATTTACTTCTGGGAAAGGGACCAACAAAATCAATGAACATTTTTTTCCCTTGGGTTTTTCAGCTACAGCTTGTCGCTACTCGGTCACCTGAGTTATACAGGGTGGTGGCCAGTAGTTCATATAGTTAAATTATTTAGGTGCAGACTAATGACACCTGAGGTTGTTGCTTTAGGGATAAACAAATACTCGTATTCTCCGTTATTTAACACACCAGGATTTTATTGATCTGAAGGTCAAATAGTTATTACACACCCTGGTGAGACTGAGCCCCCCTGCAAGTCGTTTGCCTGACGGGCTGTTGGGCTGAATACTATGTGTCGGGGAAGGTTGTTGAAGGGAGACGTTTCTCTACTTATCTGTGACTGCAGCTTTTGGTGTGTTGTCTTCGTTGGTAGCTGAGGCATGGTGAGTTGGGTGGCCCTCATTCAGGCCCTTGGACTGGCTCTCGTTGACATGCATTACTAAGTTGGCTTTTCCCTGCGGCTTTGACTGTCTCTTTCTGAAGTCCGGGATTAGGGCTCTCCCATGACTTCTACTTTCCCTGCGATCCCGGCTGCCGTTCCTGTTTGGAGAGTGCTTCCTCCTCGTCCTTCGTCCAGCTATCGCGTTTTTGTCTGCATTCCTAACCGCGGAAACTGCCACTATGTTTTCGGAAATGAACTCATAAGTTCTCTGTACTTTTACTGGGTTTGTCTCGGGAATTTACTCATATTCTCGGCACTGTTCTCGTCACCCGACTGTTTACTCCAGTGTCTGATTCGGCTTCTCCCATTTCGGCTGCATCTATCTCGTCTCGCGGCTGTACCGCCGAACAACTTCAGTCTTGACTGGCGATAATTGCTCCTGAACAATTGACTGTGAACAACTGACTGCCTGGGCCGGTCCCGAACTCCGGCCCGTTGATAAG
Source organism: Clitarchus hookeri (assembly GCA_002778355.1). Taxonomy (NCBI): domain Eukaryota; kingdom Metazoa; phylum Arthropoda; class Insecta; order Phasmatodea; family Phasmatidae; genus Clitarchus; species Clitarchus hookeri. The sequence continues at coordinate 213,664 of NQII01000130.1, read as the reverse complement.
ATTGCCTCTCGCCTAACTGCCTTCTCTGTCTCGCTTACGACTGCCGATGACAACTGCCAGATGATCACTGACTAGGGGTGGAGGGAGGGGTGTGGTAAGCGTCTCGGGGGTTCCTGGCAGCTGTGTCGGCACTAATCTCGGCCAGGGGGTTACCCTGTTTCCTTCGTAGAGGGCTTATATCAGCTAATTTTCTGGATTTTCCCTGTTTTTCTCCGGCTGCAGTTCATCCCCGCGTATTCTTATACGGCGGGACTTCCCGGGGGTAAATTCTCAGGGTGTGAATACAACGCAATTCCTATCCTATGTGCTCGCCACGCACCAAGCACAAGAGACAAAACCCTAAATGTGTATTCTGAGCTGGCTACCTCAGAGCACAAATTTTGCAACATTTTACTTGCTCAGAGATTTGAGCATCCATACTTTTATAAACGAAGTGCTGATGGATGGCCTGAATAGTTTTGTGTGAATCCAGGTGAGCACCAAGAAGTGACGAATGAAAATACTCAAATATCATAGGTTTTAGATGATCAGACAATACAGGATGAGTGTAAAAAAATACCCCAACTTTGAAGGTCTTTAAAATCAAAACCAAACACCCTGCAATCTTGATTGACCAATCAAATGAACTGTGGAACCGTAAAGTTTGTTTACCATACATTCACAAATGTTCAATGTGACCACCATGAGCGGCCCAAACGACATCTACACGATAATCAAACTTGTGCTATATCCAAAGACACTGTTTTTGGTATTCATTTTTCACGAGCCCATTGTTACTGGAATCCCTTGTTTTGACTAGCTTACAGAGTGGTTGTTTCCTCAGTTAGAAGAGGCGGTGGGGGACTTCATTTTCCAGCAGGATGGTGCACCACCCCATTGGCACCTAGCTGTTTGCGGATACCTGAACGAGACGTTGCCGCAATGCTGGATGGGTTGAGGAGCAGCTGGTGACCAGGCTCTTCATCACTGGCCCCCAAGAAGCCCGGATCTTACCGTCTGCGATTTTTTTCTATGAGGGTACATAAAGGATTAAGTACTTCGTCCACCATTGCCGGCTAACATTGACGACCTCAAAACAAGAATTACGAACGCCATTCAAACCGTAACACCAAACATGCCGACAAGAGTGTGGAATGAGTTTGATTATTGCATAGATGTTGTTCGGGCTGCTCGTGGTGGTCACATTGAACATTTATGAATGTATGGTAAAACAAACTTCACGGTTCCACGGTTCATTTGATTGGTCAATAAAGGTTATAGGTTGCTTGGTTTTGCTATTATAGACCTTCAAAGTTGGGGTATTCTTTTCTACTCATCCTGTACAATACATTTCAGTTTATCACGAGATCTGCAACAAAAGAGACATTTGGTTAGAAAATATGGTTTATGTTCAATATATGATTTTAAATTAGTGATGAGTTATTTCATATGATTGTCCTTTTCTTAGTGTTCTTTAATGTATGTAAAAGCAAATGGGAAACTAAATAAAACATCACAATTTGGAAGTACTTCGGATTCCACATTGGTGCCGTCAAACATACGAGATAGCGCATCTGCAACTATATTTTTAGTTCCTTTTATGTGTTGCGCTCTGAATTTTAAAGAAGAAATTCTAACTACCCACCAGCCAATTTTTCCAATTTGGCATTGATAAGCCAAAAGCCACGACAAAGCCTAGTTTGTCGGTTTTGAGAAGGAATTCCGCATGTTCCAAATAATGCCTAAACTTGTCTATGGCTAAAACTAAGGCCAAACATTCCAATTCATATATAGTGGAAGACTTTTTCTCTTGGGGTGTAAGAGTGCAGGATGCAAATGCAATCGGCTGATGACAGCCATCAATCTCCTGAGCCAGGACAGCTCCTGTAGCTTGACCTGAAGCATATGTTCAGAAGATAAATGCCTTGCTAAAATCTGTCGTACATAATACCATAGGATGAGTAATATCATTATTTAATGTGTAGAAGGCCTTTTGCTGCTCCTCACCCCATTCAAATTTAACAGATTTATTTCTCAATTTATTCAACTATGTTAGGAAATAATTTTCCAAAAAATTGAATCATGCCAACAAACCTGGCTATACCTTTAACATCTCGTGGTAAAGGAAAATCTTTGACTTTGTCCTTTCTGGATAAATGGAAATTGCACTGGAAGAAATTTTATGTCACAAAAATGAAGTTTCTTGAACTACGAATTTAACTTTAGAAGGGTTAACAGTGAGACCTGCCTTTTTTAAATGAGTAAATTGGCATTTACTTAGACAATTTTGATCATCATTTAGATCACCTAAAATGAGAAGATCATCCATACAGTTATCGACAAACTTATATTTTACATAATGAAAAATTATATCTAAAAGTATAGTAAGAACCTGAGCACCCACAGACAAGCCAAATGGCACATGAGTAAATTTATACATGTTCCAAGGAACGCAGAAACTGGTAATTGGTTTGGAAACTTTTGACAAAGGGATTTGGTGATAGGCGGCGTTTAAATCTATAGTTTTAAAGAATTTGGCTTTTCTAAACCAATTAAATGCCGGATGGAGATAAGGAAGAGGAACTGATTCAATTTCAATGTTTTTATGAAGTTTTCGGTAGTCCACAACCATCGGATGTTTCCCATTGGGTTTAGGTACCAAAAAGGCTTGACTAGCATATTGGGAAGTATATTGTTCAATAACACCTTTATCTAACAAATCTTTAACTTTATTTCATAAAATTTCCATTTGTGGTGGTGCCAATCTATATGGATGATACTTGACATTTTCCTTGTTAAGCAGTTTTTCTCGTACTCTTACTATTTAGTGAGGCCTAACTCAGTGATAAGGAAGGACCTTGGGAAAACTTTTACAAATTTCTCAATAGCAGAATGCTGCTGTTTTTCAGTATGCTCAAAAGAATCTACAATTTGATTGGACTGTGCTCTACAATCAGGATAAACATATTGCTTTAGTTAGGAGCCCATCAATGGCATTTTCTTGTGAGGAGAAAACTTAAAGAAAATATGTTCATTTTGAATATCAAGTATTAGGCCAGTAGCAGCCATGAAGTCTGTGCCAAAAATAAAAACTAAACCTAGTTGTTAGGAAACTAGACATTTGTGTTTCCAAGTAAAATTATTAATTTTCAACTTTACAGTGGTGCAAGCAGAAATCTGCAGAGCCGGCTGTGACACAGTATAACATTGTACGTCTAAAGGTTCAACAGATTTAACTAACCTTAACTGTTTAAATTTCTCAAAACGTTTCACATAAATAATGATACACGCAGATCCAGAATCAACAAGCACATTAACATACAATGATCCTAAATTTACCTCAACAGGGGGTATCATAACCTTTGGAATGCCCACTACATTGAGGAAGTTTACTTGACATATTTCAAAGTTTTTCTTTTTAACGTGGTCGTAAGGATCGAACAGCTGTTGAAAGTGCCTGCAAAGGTTCACATTTTGAAAATGGTGAGAATTTTACTGAGCATGGGCAAACTTGCCAGAATTGCGAGGAAGATCACTCACTTGTCATCCCTGCATGACTTGTTTTTTAGCTTGAAGCACTGGTCATTCGTGTGGCCTGACATTTTGCAATACCTACAAGAAGGTTGGTTGTCACATGCAAGAGTATATGAGGGTGAAGGGGATTTGTCATCCTTCGGTTTCTGTGTCTGATCCTTTTTATCAATAACAGCATTAGTGGAAGAATCATAAGGCAATTTCCTTTTATCAGTACCATGAAATGATTTGTGTGGCCTAAAGATATGCTGGCATTTTTGGTCAGCGTATTTGATGTTCTGATAATGTATACATGTCCTATCCAACCCTGCAAAAGTGTTGGGTTTAGAGAACACCACCAAACGAGAATGTTCTTGAGGTTCTAGGCTTTCTAATAGGGTATTAACCACTTCAGATTCTGGCAGATTTAAGCGCAATATGATGGCAGCCTCCTTTACACCGCTCACATACACAGAAAGAGCCTCCTCAGGTTCTTCCAAATGATTAAACATCCTCAGTTGCAACTAAACAAGCAAACCTTGAGGGAATAAAGAAATTGAGACTATCTGAATGATAGGCATCAGATGAAACATGTTGTGACATAACTAAACTAGTTTGTTCACTAAGAGGTCCTTGAGTGAAGGGGTAAATGACTTCAAGCAATTGTGCCATTTTGCCTCTGGCACTATTTTACTCTGATGGAGTTTGACCATCACTTTCAAAAACTCAAAAAATTTGGGAATATAAAACCATCAGTAGCAGGAAAGTTACGTAGCATGTTCTCAAGTGAGTGAGTGATTTGGCCAAAAATAGATTAATACATGTGTGATGGTGAAGGTGACATGTGCACAGGTGCACTGAAAGCAGTTGTGGGATGGAATGAGAACGAGGTTTGAACAGGTGATGCAGTGTGGAGGGCAGTGGATGGAATGGTGGTTGAGGCAAGTGTGAAAATGGGTTGGGTTGCCAACTAGGTTAACTGAAATGGGTTTGATGGTGGATGGTACACGGTGGGATAATGGAATAAGATTAACACAAACAACCTGTTGGGTGACTGAGGTGGTGGGAACATCCTTGTTACTGGGATCAATAACACTGATTGAGAGCGACTCGAAATTAGAAACTTCATCAAAGCGGGACTGGGTCTTGGTCTCACTGCTCTCAAGTGAGTTAAACTGAGCATCTGACAATTGCTCACCAAACTTATTCAAAAGATACTGAGCACATTATTTAAGATGTTGTAACGTTCGGGCAGTTACACACTGCCGATGTTACGTTGACACGGCTTGCTCAAAGGTGTAACACAAGACTCAGTACAATTGACGCCGATTAATTAAGAAAAAAGTTCAAGTTCCAGCGTATTTTGTTCTATACTTTATTTATCATTTGAATGACACAGTTCACATACGAAGTTCCGGTATGCAGAGTACGAACCGTTCACCGATAAATATACAAGTGCAGAACAGCGCCACCGTCGTTTACAGATTATTGATGTCTCAAACTTGCGTCGAAAGAAATATTAAATGTGTCAACCTCCCACACCAGCAGAGAAATAAAATAAAGTCTAGTTGCCAATGTGGGGGTTATCGTCACACCCGACGCGTCCTAGACGAGCATCGTTTGACGGAACTGAAGGGTGACTGCCCTCGCCGCCGACTGACTCTGAAGTACTGCTTCCAACGACTGACCTGAAGTGAAGTGCCTGGAGGGCGACAGACAGACGCATCTTTTGTGCTGCCTCTCACCCCCCCCCCCTCTCCTGAGATAAGGGCACGGCAGAGGCATTCAGCATCTGCCAGCAGCGTCATCCAAAACTGCGCTGTGTCCCGCTCTCAACTCGTTATCGTTACTGCTCCGCAGGAACTAATACTGTGCCGTCAACATCCACAGAAACTATCTTCTCGTATATAACTTGTTGATGCATTCTGAAAAAAGCTAAGTAGTGCTGATGCTTCACAAAAACTGAAAACCACGATGTTTGAAACGAAACGGTTAACGTCCGCCCGATAAACGTAAAACAGCACCCGTATGCCAGATAAACAAACTATCACGGGAAACGAGCCACCACAGCTTTAAACTTCAAACCCGATAAAAATATTACGAAGCTTTCCAAAGCTTAAGAAAAATGAAAGAAATTTAAACACGTGTCCCGAAACTTAAGAATATTGCATCATTACAATGTGCTGCACGGTTTTTTAACTAGGGGTATGAGTAAGATGTATCATCTTCACTAAGATTGTCAATATCAATATCGGTCAACTTGTCTAAAGAAATAGGGACATATGAATGTAAAGCAGCACAAAACGTGTTTCTAAACGCTGCTGCTCTGTTTTCAGATGCTTGTACACCTCTGATGGAGCACTCATACTTGCATTTATCCTTTAAAAGGAGTTCTGGCGTAATACAAAAGGCCATGGTACGAGAACACCAAAATGTTACATTAAAAAAAACACACTTAAACTAACTTAAATGTAAAATCACAGAGCTCTCACCAACAACATTATAGTAATAAATTTATATATTATCCATGGGCGATTATTGAAAAAGTAAATAAAATACTTATTTCTTTTGAACAGTGGTATTATTAAACTTTTTGTTTTGCCATAACAACAAATATATATAAATAAATAAATTGTTATTATTATTTTTTTGAGTATTAGACCAATTGTTTTTAACTAACTATAATCTCATTTTTATTTTCTTTTTTTTTTTTTTTTTTTTAATTTTATATGGCCATGACTATTGTCAAGTAATCCCAATAGCTTCATTAAAAAAATTATATTACTGAAAAATTTACTCTTTTAACTTTTATTTTAAGTTAAAAACAAACATAATTTTTAAGTGCAATAGTCCAATAAATTACACAAACATTAACTGACGTCGCGTCAGACAGAAAGTGCAAAGCACTCCCAAGCACATGCAGCAGGCAAAAATAATTTAGAGGTTACTTGATTGCAGAAACTGAAATTCAGATGTTACTGTGGTTGGTGTGGGGCTCACATCACAAGACTGAAAAGGTTGGCCACAAGATTAAGCCATTCCGGGAAACCGCTAGAATAATGACAAAAATGCTTGAAAAAGTATTGTAAACACACAATAATATGATCATGTCGCAAAATAACCTATCCGCAAACAAACTTACCCAAAACAGCGGATAAAAATTATTTCATCTCAAGATGATGAAAGTTTCCAAAAGTTAGTAAGGTAAGTTGACTGCATGATGTATGGCGAGAGAACGGAGAAGGAAGTTACCTGAGCAAAAAACCTATGTATACCAAGTTATGCTCCGGACTTCATGGTCTCGTGCAACTAATCGATGCATAAATCAAAATTTGAGTTAAGACATAATAAATCACAAATGACGTTTTTAATTTTGATAGTTGAAATTAATAGTTTACACAATATTATGTACTTAAAAAATTAATAGACATGAAGAAAAATAATTTTTTAACAAACAGGAAATAAAATAACAGATAAATATTTAAACATTACACAATTTTCAGGTGATAAAGATTGTTTTAAAATTAAAAGTGAATAAACAAAAATATTAAATACAACTAGAGCACGTTCCAATAGTAAAAATAATCTTTGGCGAAAACCACATAAATAAGAAAATAATTAACAGAATTACATAGACATAAAACAAGTGCCAACACAACTGGCACAAAAGTATAAAGACAGTGATAAGAACTTAAATTTAAATTTAGAATGGCATTATATATTGTGCTCACTGAGAATGATTATTGTTGATAGTAGAGATAGGTAATTTTAATGTTATAAATAATAGCTTCATGTATTTTCATAGCATTGTAAATAAATTAAGAAATTAAAATTAGTATTGTTATTTTAATTAAAACTTCCATCCCTCACAAACTTTGATATGCCCTTATGGCATATTCTAACATAATTTAAAAAATCTATCTCTTTTGGGACAAGTACCCTTTTGTATAATTAGTTAGAATAAATGTGATTAACCGATTCACTCCAACTGCCACAAATGGCCAGCCTTTTCTAAATTTACTTAATGTAATGCCCTTTCCTATGTTTAATATCCCAGCACATTAATAAATTCAGAAGGGTATTACATCTTCCCTACTTTACACACTGCCAAAAACATGTCTTCTATTCCAAAATGGTTATAACATTTTAAATAAAGGCCAGTGATTTTGAGTACCACCATATGAAATAGTTTCATAGGTTAGTAAAGCACTTGTTATTGCTTACCATCTCTTCTGCAGGCTTTATGGCCATGACAGTGTTAGCAGCATCTGACATGTTGATGACTGTTCTTGGTCATACCGATCCAATAGAGTTCAGTGACGGCATGGTGTGTGTGCTCAGTGCCTGGGTATCCCAAGAGTTCACTCAGATGGACAAACTAGAAGACATAAGCCCTTGCAGCAGGTGATACATGGATTTTCAAATTACTGTATATCTTTACTAGGGCCCTCGTGCACTTCAGACAATTCTGCATCTCTGGGTCTTACCTCTGGGCCTCAAGTATGCATTTAACTGTGGTATCAACTATAGAGTCCTGATCGGTGATGTCTGTTGCATCACCATCAATGGTGCACAGCTCTGCAGTAGGTTGGTTAGCAGTGTCGCAGGCATAGGTTTAAGATGGAGGCAGAAGGTCTTTCCACTCAGCATTGTTAGTAACGGTGACCCGTTTGTTTGGATTTTAGGACAATTTGTTAGCCAATAGGTTTAAGTTATACTGGCTGGAACATGTTTTGAATCAAATTGATAGGTTTGGATTTACAGTGCTCAGTGTACGAGCTTGAATTGTTAATCCTGCATGGATTCCAGCTGGCAGAGGCAATGGCTATTGGTGCAGAGCTCAATGCATTGGTCCTTGTGGTGGGGGTGGTAGCACTTCAGGACCCACATCATTCTGAGGCATTTTTGCTCTTGGCCAACCCAAATTTTGCACTTTCTTAATCTGACTTGTTTCTCACCATCAGGTCCCAGCTAGTATTAGACAGCCTCATTGCCATCTTGGGTGGCATGTGTCTTCACATAGATAGTTTGGTGTGGGTCTAGGTGTAAAAGTGGATAACCTGGAATACATATTTGATGACCAATTGCAGCCCGTGCAGCAGACCAACAGTATCAGGCTCACAAAGACAGTGGGTCTATCAGGGGAACAGTTAACAACACAAAACGTGGGGTGAAAGTGCAGAGATAATTTACCAGCCAAGCAAATTCTGTGGCCGCTTTTCTGGTTTATAGCATAGGCTTATTCCTAAAACGGTGGAGCTGATTTAATGATGGCCTATTCCGTTCAAGGTCTACCAGTTGTCCTAGAAACTCCAGTTCCATTGCCCTTTCGTGGCACTTTGTAGATGAGCATGAGAACCCATGGGTTTCTAGGCGCTCCTGCACTAATGCTAGGTGGTGAGTATGATCCTTCCACATCTGTGACAAGATAATGCCAATGCAAACTGGCCCACAGTCATCTGGAATCCTGACCATAAGGGTCTAGAATGTGGATGGGATGTCCTCTGGCTGAAGGGAGGGATGGCACAAATTGGAATTGCATATTTTTTGGGACAGTAAATGGCAGTCTTGGGTGGTCTTCTGGTCATACTGGGATGTACTAGTGCCCCAACTTAGGTCTAGAATTGTGAAAACCTGGCATCTTAGAGGCCAGATAGTATCTGTGATATTGATCAGGTGTGGCAGTTCTGAGAAGGTTGGGAGTTTATGGGTTTAAAGATAATGCAGAACTGGAGTGAGTCATACTTCTTCTCAGCCATGAATAGTTGGTATTTTACTCTTGTACATTACAAAGCATTTTGTGCACTTGTAGCAAAGTAACATTTGATATGCAGGATGAACACTGCCTGTGATGTACTGTTGGAATTGTGTGCTTGGCCATGGTGGTTCTTCACAATGGATTTGTGGATACGAACACTGCCCCTTGGTGGTCCAGTACATTCTAAATCTGAGGCTTGTTGTTTTAGCAGGACCCAGTTTTGTAAATTCATGAGCCTAAAATGCTTGAGTTGTTGTTACTACTTAATGAATCTTACACATTACATATCCCCACATGCAGCTTCCCCTTTCTTACCTTGAATGGATCAACTTAATGGTGCAGCCAGGGCTGGCCAAGAATGATGTCATCCCAGAAGTCTATGACCAATAAGGTAGAAGTAGTGGTCTTAGTCTTGGTCATTGACGGTAAGCTTGGTGCACCACAGGGTCATACTTCCACCACCATGGGTTGCTCGTAGTCTGGACCAGCTGATCAGCCAGACTCAGGTGGGCAGCAACAAAATTTTGGGTGGCTGAAGTGTTGATCAAGGTTTGGATAGGCTTCCCATTCACAATGTTTGGGACTTGGATAAACTCTTCTGAATTGTTCCCAACATTTCCCATGTGTGATTCTGGGTGGGTGACGTGTGCCTTCCAGCGTGCTAAGGTGAATGAACATATGAACTAGTTAGGAATTGTGATATTTTAAGACTATCACCAAAACACTACACTAGATGTTAAACAAAACATCTTCTCAATGAAACAAACTGATCTTTTATAATTTTTGCACTGTGTTTATGCATTTTAGGACTTTGATTTTAGTTTAGAGCATAAAAAACAGAAAATATTTTACGCTATTAAATTGATCTAATAATGTTAACCTTTTTCTTTAAAAATATATATATTAATATATATTGGACTAGGTATAATTTGTATTCTAAGTTAAATATTGGTTATGAAACTGACAGCATAGAAGAGCTATTTTAAAATGAATTATAATCATATTATAGACATTTTAGTTGAAGAAAATTATTAAATTTTAAAACAGGTGTGGTATGAAGTGCTATACTTCTGGTAAGCAGGGTGTTAACATAGTGACTAGTAAAAAATGTAACCTAAAGGCAATAAATAAAAGAATATTTTAATATAAAACTAAAGAACATGTAAACTACCACCCTTCCAATCACATTAGTATTAGTGTGTTGAGACTAAAATTCCATCTGAAATTATATTTTGTAACAATCCCACCAAATTCTGTGGGTGCCATGCTTCAGAAATGTAAAAGATTCAGAATTTTTAAAAGTAGTTTGAGATATTAAACATTTTTAGATAATGTGGTAAGTTTGTGTTCTAGTTTTTCCTTGCAAATTTTACCCACAAAGCCTATCTGTTCATTATTTTTGTCATGATACCAGAATCTTTTTTGATATATGTACTGCACTGCTGAAGAAAGAGTGGGAAAATCATCATAAAAATGTTTCAGAATATCAATATGTTAAATATGCTTTAAAATAATTCCTAACAAATAATTTGGTATATTTCAATCAACTAATACTTTGTGCCATTTTAGCCACACCTTATATTTTATTTTATGCTTTTTTTTTCCTATATTAAATTTCCTTAGTTTATCAAAGGAGTATTTGTGGAGCATGACAGTCCTGACTCCTATTATTTTGGTGCCCTCATCTTTATAACAAAATGTCAGTCAGAAATGATCACTTTATTTTATTACAACATATGTACCTGTAAATCCTGAAACATAATATAGGTCTACTATGAATTATTGTGCAATTATGTGTTGATATGCTTATTTGCAATAAAGTCTACCAGGAACTAATTGCACAAGTACAACAAAGGTTGTCACACAATACTGTCATAGCCAGATGTGTCCCATTTGTGTTTAATGCAGTCTGCTTGTGCGGATGTGCCACTATGAGGCATATATATCCCTAAATCATTCACAGCTGCATGATACTGTATAAGGCTGTAGTAGCAGTGTAAGCAGTGCAAGTCAGAGCCAAGTTCATTGAACACACAGTATGCCCAGACAACGCAAATCAACAAGCCTTTGCCCAACTGGATGAGTTTCAGAGGCTGCATCCTCTGCCTCAGAGAGGCAGGTTGGATGTTTCTGCACATTGCTCGCCATTTCAACTATTCTGCCTACACTGTGAGTTTGTGCTGGATACAGTGGGAACAGGAGGGTACACACACCCATCGAAGGCTCAGGTCTACCCTGGCGGACCACCAGTAGGGAGGATATTTTAATCATGCGACAGACTGTAAGCACTCCATGGGTGTCAATGCGCACCATCCAAGGACATGTAATGGCTACTGGGGATACACCTCGGTCCACTAGTACCATATCCAGGTGGCTAGTAGAGCGGGATCTATCATTGTGGCGTCCGTTAACATTTCTACCATTATGACCTTAGCATTGTCGCAGAGCGCGTGAGCTTCTGCTAATAACAGCAGCTTGCAGATTGATGAATAGTGGTGTTCAGCTATGAATCACGTTTCTGTATAGATACAGATAACCATCAAATTGTAGTCAGGAGATGTCCTGTCCAGTGCCATGATCCACACTTCATTGTAGAGCCCCAACAAGAGATGTCATGGTGTGGAATACCATTTCCTGAGATTTCTGTACCCCATTGATGGTGATTGAAGGAACTGTCATGGTGCTGCAATATGTCCAGGAAATTGTGACCATGTGCTCTCCCCTTCCTGGTGCAGCTTGACAACCCCATTTTCCAGCAGGATAATACCCAGCCTCGCACAGTACAGGTATCTCTGGCCTTCCTTCATGTTAACATGCTTACTTGGCCAGCAAGGCCCCCAGATCTCTCGCCCATTGAGAACATTTTGGACAATATTGGACAGCAACCTTGTCCCCAGCAGCAAGTACTGCAGACTTGGAAGGTCAGTTAAGTCAGCTGTGGCAGGATCTTCTTCAAGAGAACATTGAATATCTGTATGCCTCCATGCCCGACCGTATTGCCATCTGTCTCCATGGTAAGGGTGGCCCAACATGTATTCTGCAAGTGTTTGTTCATGGCAATACATGCTCGGTGTGGTACAATATTTTGATTTTTGTGTAAACGTATATATAAAATATATGTTTTCTGATATTTTGAAAATACTCTTATTTATTTAATACTGGATGTATGGTTGACGTGGTTTCTTTGTTAAGAAATATGCATTACATAATTCACCCATTTGCATGACTGAGACAGAAATGAACCGGACTCACCCCAAAATTTAAGTGTGATTTTTAAAAATCTAAATGTGGTAACTACTCAACTCTTCATTTAAATAGTAATAAAATCAATTGCACATTTCTGTGCGGGAGAAGGAACCGTTCCTTGCTCTGCATGACTTTAATACAATTTTTATGTATGCACCTCACGAAATCATAGATCCATGTTAGAACCCAACTTCTGGCTTCTTTTGTCCATTTGGTTTTCTGTATTCTTTATAGATAAGAGTATTCTTGCCTAGAGACATGACTGGCACTGCAGCTTCAGAAGCATGGGGAGTGAGGGCTCAAGGGGTATTTTAGCAGGAGAGATTTTATGGCTGGATTAGCCATGGTTGATGAAAAGGGTACCAGCTACTGATGAGCATGAGTGAGGGATGGGAATTGGGCGATGGCCTGTGGTGGCAGCTTCTGAAGTCGTCCTCCCCCCCCCCCTCCACGATGAATATGTTGCTGGTGATTGTGGTTTTAATCAATCATGCCTATATAACAAGTGTTGGCCTTCTTGTTACATTAGTAAAAAAGATAGGTTAGGGTGTTCGGGGCCAGCTCACATGCCTGATACACAGTACAACATTAAATTCCCTGAAAATAATAAGTTATGTTAAATAAAATTAAGTGTGTTCAGGCTGCAAGAGGGTGCAGTATCCAATATGGCCATGAAGTAGCGTACACATGAAGACTACGCACATGTGTTATGACACACATTTATTTCACTAAAACCCTTATATGAGGCACTTACGTTATCACAATAGTTGAGGAATGTTGCTAAATTACACTGCTCAAACGAGCATAATGCTCAGTAAAGAAATAAGTGGAAGTTGTGCCTCTGGCACGAGAGTTGGCAAGGAGTGAGGGTGGAGTTACTCCCAGTGGAAAAAAGAGGTTACATTAAATTTCGGTCAAAAACCTAAACTATTGCAGCGTAGATGATAAGCAAAAAAAAAGGTGAAGGCTCAGGGAGTGGCTCGTGGAAATGTCCATTCTTAACACGAGTGTTTCCGACTGACCAAGATGGCAAGGGCCCTCTCTAAGCTCGAGCATGATCTTGCCATAATTTAAATAAATGTATTTTAATCTATAAAAATAAATAAAGGACATAAACACATTGCAGTAATCAACAAGACACAAAAAACACTAAAGAATAAAATTTCTTAGCAAGGTTATTAATTAAAAATGTATAAGTTGGGATGGTAAAAATATATTGGCATAAAAATCCTGTAATTGTGGCCTATCTTTTGCAGTCTATTGCCATACCTGACTGAGCACATACTTACCACTGATTTAAATTTAAAAAAAAAATGTTTATTAAAAATTTTTTATTTGGTGTTCAGATGTTTTCTGGCATTGGTGGAGTCTGTGTTTTACAAGAGGTATATGGTATACATGCCAGATAACTAGTAAACAAATATACAAATTAAATTAATCCATTTTCACTTGATTTGGAGATTGGGTATTTTGCGGAAAAACACTGAAACTTCATGACACTTACACAGCACGGCACCATGCATGCGCACACACACACTTGTACAGCACTACACACACTCACTTGCATGACACTACACACACACACACACACACGCGCGCACATGCGCGCGCACACGCGCACACACACACACACACACACACACACACACACACACACACACACACACACACACACACACACACACACANGCATGCGCACGCACACGCACACGCACACGCGTGCACACACGCGCGCACACACGCGCGCGCACACGCGCGCGCACACGCACACACTTGCACTGGCTGGTTGAATGGAGCACATGTGGGTTCAACGGTTAAGAGAAATGGCAGATTCCCCATCATGGCTTTCATTTCTCTGNTTGCACTGCACTGGTTGAATGGAGCACATGTGGGTTCAACGGTTAAGAGAAATGGCAGATTCCCCATCATGGCTTTCATTTCTCTGGCAGTTTTTCAGGTGGAGAATTACTGGGGAGGTATCAGCCGACCCAAACTCTCACACCCTCTTAAGTTGTCTCTTGGGGACATGGTGGGATGGCCACTTGACTACTGGCAGGCTAGTAGGGTATTTTCTGCAAGCCATGGAGAGATTTTGGGGGCTCTTAACATTGAGGTCTTGAGAGCTGATGAGGGTGAAGCGAGCAGAGTATGGAGCAGCACTGGAATGCATAGGTAGGGAAATGGGAGATTACAGAGGGAACCTGCTGACCAGCGCAATTGTCCTGCACGAGTCCCACATCCAGGAGTGATCCAACCAGGAATTGAACCCAGTTTGACTTGGTGGGCAGCAAGTGGTCTGACCACTACATAACCCCGGCCCCTTTCCTGCATGCCATGCTGGCTGCAGGTCGTTGGAAGTGGCCGTTTGCGTGTTCGGAGCATTGCGATCCCAGTAGAGGGTACATATCAGCTGCATAGTGGTGGTGGGATGAGCAGGCTAAGGAGAAGGGATGCAGCATTTGTCATACCCACCCCCTCCTGGAGGCTGTTTGTCTGCTGCAGCTCGATGGGCCCCTGCTATGCGGTTACTGGCAGCAGGATGGCAGTGGTTGCAACCTTTGCTGAGGCTGTAGATGGTAGAGGCCTGGTGTGCCGTAGAGGTAGTGAGGTGGGGCAGGTTCCCCCAATGATGCATCGCTGAAACCACTGTGGCGGGAGGCGAGTGGCCTTCGCAGGTCATGCAGAATGTGTGCAGTGGGCATCAGATGTTTGGAGTGGCGGGGGCGTGATGAGCCATCCTCTCTCTGTGTCTCGTTGCTGCTGCTGGAGGTGGAGCGAGTTCTGCGACAGGGTTGCAAGAGATCCTGGGTGGGTGGCTGGGCATCACCAACACACTGTGTAAGCGTGTCCACTTCAAGGTCTGCTGAGGCCTCACTTGTTATGAATGTTGCTGGGAGTTCTGACTGCATTGTGACATCGCTGGGCAGGTATGTCACTGGTGCATCCAAGTTCCTGGCAGATGACCCTGGTGGTATGCCTTGGGCCACGTTATTATGGACAGATGTAGTGATGCATACAGCGGTCTATTAGAACTGGAGCAGGTGGGTTGGCGATGGTGGAACCAGGAGATGCTACAACAGCAGGTGTTGCCAAAAAGCTGGTGGACTAAGTGGCATCTGAATGTCGGGTATCACAGTGCAGAGCAGGCATCTAATTGTGCTGCCATCGGTATACTCGGGTGCCAAGAAATCTCTGTTATCGTACTGTAGGTTGTGCCTCGGGGCCATCAGGCGTTGCGATGCCGGGGGCAGCATCCGTGCTGCACAGGTATCTCTGTGGACAGCGATGCCGAATCTCCTATCCATGCACAGGTTTCTCCAAGACAGTCTATCACATGATGTGGGCTACTCCATTTGGGGGGAGTCCTACACAGAAATTTTTGGCAGAAGCACTTTGACCAGGCTGCAAGTCAGCTATCGGACAAGGGGTGATGGGAAGCCACTGTATAGTTTAGTGCTACTTGTGATCGCATGCCTCCTGTAACGTGCAAGCCCTTCGCTCTTGGCATGCTCTGCTTCTCTCTGAACTGCTGCAGCACTCTCTCAGCACATGTACAAACTCTCCAAGGAGGGGTAGCTGGCGACCTTGGAGCAGCTCTGCTGGTATTTTGCCAGGGGCAAGGTTTGTGTGCGGGCAAAAGGCAAAGAGGGCAATTGACAGGTACTCAGGCCACGAAGCATAGTTATCACCCACGTATAGAATTAACTGTGTGTTTAATTCCTTGTTGTGCTTTTCTGTTGATGTGTGTGTTGATACACAGCAGTGGTATGATGTAGAACTTTTTACTATTTTACAGTACTGGTACCATTTTTTTTGCCAGGGAATTGTGTGCCATTATCAATCTGCAACACACAGGTATCCCCAATGGGGAAATAATTAATTTTCTAGTACTTTTACCACATTTTTAGCACACACACTTGAAACAGGATATGCATCTACCCATCTAGAAAATAAAAAGGTAACTACCTCAATGAAGTGTTTGTTGTTAGCCATATGTGTGTATGGGTCCAATAAACCAAGTGCAACACAGTTTCAAAGGGCTTGGTAGGTACACATGGAATGTGTTGTTCCACTCCGTCGGAAAGGCAGCTTTTCAAGCTGTTGTACTGCACACACTCGTGAACAATTTTTAGTGCGTTATGTGATATTCCAGGCCACTAGAAGTACTTCTGAGCATTTCCGCATGTTTACAAGGCAGCATGGTGTCCTGCCCAATCACTACTGTATTTATTGTATCACAAGGTGTCGTATTTCACATGGTACATAAGTGGTTCGCTGTCACATTTTGCATTTGAGTTTGTTTCAAGGAATTTGTCTTTTATACACCATTGTTCAAATACACTTTATGCACACTCTTCTACCCATTTTCTGTGCTGTAGTTGCAAACTGTATTATCTGGTTGGCAGGCATAATTTTGTTTAAGTCCATAAGATTGATCATGAGAGTTATGGGAAGCAACTGTATCAATGAGAGGTCGACACTCTTGATTATTAAGGAGTACTGGAATTTGGATAACATGGTTCATACTATTGCATATTNAAGGAGTACTGGAATTTGGATAACATGGTTCATACTATTGCATATTTGTAAAACAGTATTTGTTGTAGAGTTCGTTCAGTGAGTGAGTTCGTTCAGTGAGNTAATTAACTTATTAACATAACTCAAATATTCTTTGGATCCAAACAAAAATTAGGAACACAAAACCCTTTTACATATCTCAGACTAGTATATATACCTAGTGTAATTATAAAAAATACTAAATAAAAATAAATTACAAGTTTAGTTTTAATCAGAATCAGTTTCTTTGTCCATATAACATTGATTGCAAATGAATGTTGTATGACTTCTGCAAATATTTTTCATNCAGTGAGCGAGTTTGTTCAGTGAGCGAGTTTGTTCAGTGAGCGAGTTTGTTCAGTGAGCGAGTTTGTTCAGTGAGCGAGTTTGTTCAGTGAGCGAGTTTGTTCAGTGAGCGAGTTTGTTCAGTGAGCGAGTTTGTTCAGTGAGCGAGTTTGTTCAGTGAGCGAGTTTGTTCAGTGAGCGAGTTTGTTCAGTGAGCGAGTTTGTTCAGTGAGCGAGTTTGTTCAGTGAGCGAGTTTGTTCAGTGAGCGAGTTTGTTCAGTGAGCGAGTTTGTTCAGTGAGCGAGTTTGTTCAGTGAGCGAGTTTGTTCAGTGAGCGAGTTTGTTCAGTGAGCGAGTTTGTTCAGTGAGCGAGTTTGTTCAGTGAGCGAGTTTGTTCAGTGAGCGAGTTTGTTCAGTGAGCGAGTTTGTTCAGTGAGCGAGTTTGTTCAGTGAGCGAGTTTGTTCAGTGAGCGAGTTTGTTCAGTGAGCGAGTTTGTTCAGTGAGCGAGTTTGTTCAGTGAGCGAGTTTGTTCAGTGAGCGAGTTTGTTCAGTGAGCGAGTTTGTTCAGTGAGCGAGTTTGTTCAGTGAGCGAGTTTGTTCAGTGAGCGAGTTTGTTCAGTGAGCGAGTTTGTTCAGTGAGCGAGTTTGTTCAGTGAGCGAGTTTGTTCAGTGAGCGAGTTTGTTCAGTGAGCGAGTTTGTTCAGTGAGCGAGTTTGTTCAGTGAGCGAGTTTGTTCAGTGAGCGAGTTTGTTCAGTGAGCGAGTTTGTTCAGTGAGCGAGTTTGTTCAGTGAGCGAGTTTGTTCAGTGAGCGAGTTTGTTCAGTGAGCGAGTTTGTTCAGTGAGCGAGTTTGTTCAGTGAGCGAGTTTGTTCAGTGAGCGAGTTTGTTCAGTGAGCGAGTTTGTTCAGTGAGCGAGTTTGTTCAGTGAGCGAGTTTGTTCAGTGAGCGAGTTTGTTCAGTGAGCGAGTTTGTTCAGTGAGCGAGTTTGTTCAGTGAGCGAGTTTGTTCAGTGAGCGAGTTTGTTCAGTGAGCGAGTTTGTTCAGTGAGCGAGTTTGTTCAGTGAGCGAGTTTGTTCAGTGAGCGAGTTTGTTCAGTGAGCGAGTTTGTTCAGTGAGCGAGTTTGTTCAGTGAGCGAGTTTGTTCAGTGAGCGAGTTTGTTCAGTGAGCGAGTTTGTTCAGTGAGCGAGTTTGTTCAGTGAGCGAGTTTGTTCAGTGAGCGAGTTTGTTCAGTGAGCGAGTTTGTTCAGTGAGCGAGTTTGTTCAGTGAGCGAGTTTGTTCAGTGAGCGAGTTTGTTCAGTGAGCGAGTTTGTTCAGTGAGCGAGTTTGTTCAGTGAGCGAGTTTGTTCAGTGAGCGAGTTTGTTCAGTGAGCGAGTTTGTTCAGTGAGCGAGTTCGTTCAGTGAGCGAGTTAGTTAAGTGAGTGAATTCATTCAACGAGTGAGGGTATTTGGGTTGCTCTTAACAGCGAGGTCTTAATAGCCAATGAGTTCATTAAGGAGTGTTACTGTTTTCCCTGGGGTAGGTGGCGTCCGGCCGCTCTAACCTATCTGGTCATTTTCTGGATGCGGTTTTGTCACATGATTTCTTGGCACAGTTAGAACACTCAGTATGCTAGTGCATGCATTGACCATCACAGTAATGATGGCATGATAGAAGTGGTCCGCATCCTGAGTGAGTTTGAGCTACGTCACTATTGCCAGAAGAATTACTGTCATTTTGCACTGAAGTTTTCAAACATTCCTATTTTTTTGTAAAATGATTGGTTCTTAAGTTGTTTAAATGGAGCTGTCCTTTACGTCCCTGTGCCGATGCGGGTGCACCTGTTTTCGATTACAGCGCAGTTGCTCAGGTGTAGCAGAAATTTGTTCCAGGATGAAAAGGGAGTACATAGTCATCCACAGGATAATGGATCAATGGGGATAGCGCACCACGAAATTCAGGTTTCATTGTTTCTGCCACAACCTTGAACACTTCTTTGGTTGACATTTGCAGATGGTAGGTTTGCACCAAATTAATTTTCTGGGTAGCAAATGTAAAAAGTGGTTCACCAAATTTTTGCTGTTCCAGGACCACACAGCTACATGCTTGTAGCAAAGAAAATATTCGTGCAACGCAACATTCAAGACAGTTTGAATTGTTGCTAGATTATTTCGTAATGAGTGATCCCACTCTACCACTGCATGGTGTCACCACAGAGCTAATCACCCACTCTATTTGGCCAATCTCCAATTTTTCTCTTCTACACCATACAATTGTAGTCTGCCAGTACAATCGTGAAGGAAGGTGGCAGGATCTTCTGTGGGCAGGCTGGTGAAAGTTGGTAACAACTGGAAGCTGGTGTTGACACAGATACTGTTGCGGACGAAGCATGAGGCTGAGCCATTGTTGCGGTCGGCAAGGTGCCGGGCTGTCTAGCGGCCATGCAAAGTAAGGGAGTGGAATATGCAGGAGGAGGGGTGGCCGGCAAAACTACGCTGTGCATGTTCACGAGTGTACATGCTAGCTGCGGCAAGAAAAGTTGTGGCGCGCACTGGTGGCACATGAAACATTTCTGTCTAGATCAAACTGTTCACTTTCAGTGACACACTGACGATGGGTTCATAGAACACAGCTGTTGCAACATAATAGCTCTTAATTTGTTCCCTTACAGATGTTCTGTAGGCAAAACTCTGGTTTATCAGTGTAGGCAATATTGAAGTTGGCAGGCTGGGTATTGTAGTGAAGGTAACATATGGGTGAGGTGGTACTGGTTGACAGTGTGCATAGATAAAGTTTTTGAAATGTACAGTGATCTGTTCCTGCACTTACAGACACTTGTCATGATAGACTCTGAAGCACCAAGCGCATGCAAGTGTGGCCTGGCCATTTCCATCACAATGTGTATTACTAAATGTGAAGTTTGTGCCGAAAGTCTGTTGGCATTGGCTGTAAGTTCACTTTCACATTGACACATTGGTAATAGGGTTGATGGTACCCCGGACCCTTCTAGCTCTCATGCAATGGTCGCACAAGTCGTCATTCTGTCTGCAGTATTAGGTGTCAATGCCCAACCACATAGTTCCCTGTTTGCATTGTCCATGGCCTCGCGCAGTTGGCGAGCTTCTGCCGAGTCATCACACTGACAAGTCCTAGACTTCAGTTGCACTAGAGTGAAGGGATCTGGGTTCATTACTGTTCGTACACACTTAAGAGTACGAAAATTCCACGATACCATTTGAGGTATGCCAGTCTATCAATCCATAGTCGTCATGACACAGAAGGTGATGTTAAGCCATGGCACAATCAGCTAATCTTCGTGGGGGTCAACAGCCCGCTGCAGCCTCCTGTGCACCACACAGGAGAGCTGAACCTCCTGAACAGGTGCAGACATGTGCACGCACATGCACACGTGCACTGGCTGGATGAATGGAGCACATGCAGGGTCTCCGGTTTAGAGAAATGGCAGATTCCTCGACACTGTTTTCATTTCTCTGGTTGTTTCTCAAGTCGAGAGTTATTGTGGAGGTATCAGCTAACTTGAACTCTCAAGCCCTCTTAAGTTGTCTTTTGGGGACATAGTGGGACGGCCACTTGACTAAGGTGTCATGGCAGTCAAGTAGGGTGGTTCCTGCATTCCGTGCTCTCTGCAAGTCATTGGAGTGGCCGTCCACATGTTGAGGGTGCGGCAATCCCAGTAGAGGGCGTACAATATTTTAACACTGCGGTAGGTATATGTAATTAGTTTTGGGCCCTCCAAATCAATGGAAGGGGCAGGTTGGCTGTGGAAGTAGAGTAAATAAGGTTTTATAAAATGATTAACAGCCAGAACTACAGATCGGTGAATGCAAAGTTGAGACCCCCGCAGGCCACGCGATGCATTTGTCCGGCTTGAGCTCTGAGAGACTGCCAAATGGCTGTCGAAAGCGAGACACTAGCCTGCATCAGAAATGAAGGTCTCGTTGGACCACGTGCATTGATATGGAGCATGAGGGGCAACCATAATGATTACAAAAACTTGCACAGGTGTGCATGGCAAAATTAATGCACCAGAAACTTACTAATTTACAAAACATGAACAAAAGTGCACAGCAAAAAACACACAAAGACCTTGCACACTAACAAATACCCTTTGCTGGTAGTCTCGGCTGTTGATACTCTCAATGCACAGGAATGTGCAACTATAGATACGTCAGAACTCGTATACTAATTCACAGACACGTGCACAGGAGTGCATGGCAAAACAATTACATAAAATACCTTACATCTAACATGAACCCTTTTGACTATTATCTTCGGCCGTAGCCCACCTTCAGTGCACTTGATACACTCATCACGCGACCCTGCTCCTCTTGCTCGCACTACCCATGACGGACTTACACCAGCTGAGGGAGGAGGTTGGATGACACTACTTAGAATACCCAGAATTAATACTCTGTCACTAAGTATTTAATATGAAAATGTTTTAAAGTGCTAGCTTGCTCTCCTCATGTACTCCATATACTCCGCCGTGTGGCAGAAGCAGACTGTCCCTTCCTCCTTNAGTATTTAATATGAAAATGTTTTAAAGTGCTAGCTTGCTCTCCTCATGTACTCCATATACTCCGCCGTGTGGCAGAAAGCAGACTGTCCCTTCCTTCTCAGATTGTACTGCTCTATCAATATGAGAGTATACCTGATTTGCCATTGCCACATACGTGTGTTTAAATGCATTGATTGTTACGAAGTTAGTATAAATTCATTTTCATTATTTTTGTTTAAAAAATATATGCACAAGCTTTAAAACTCTTATGAAGCAATGAAAAGCGCATAAACTCTAGTGGTTAACAAGCTGAAATGAGATCTGTGCCGTTCCTCATAAAGAAACAAAAATTCCACGTATTATTAAGAGAGCCTGACAGGTGCTGTTCTTTTGTAAAGTCTGTTTTTACACATGCTGGCATAAAACACTTTAATCATATAGTTCCAAAACCTGCCTTCTCCACTTTTCCATTTTTTTTTCAATCAAGAAAAACGGATTCATGTAGTTTGCAACAAAATTTATTAAAGTATGTGTGTGTATCGTAAGAAAATTAATGAAAGTATAGTTATTCGAAGCTATATATGTGAAAAATGAATATTGTAAGCAGTAGAATGAAATAAAAATGGGAGAAGTCATGTTATGGAACTCACATTGGTGTTAGGCAACTGTTATAATAAAATTACATGAATATGGCAGGTTTTGGAAAGTACTGGAAAATTTGAATTTTCACAATTTGGTACTGAAATCACCCCTTTATACACAAAATTTCAAATCCAAATGAAGAAATACATTATATATATATATGTCATTGGAGAAATGGCTATGTTTGAATTACACAAAATTGCAAGTATAGTAGATATTATTATTATAAAATGCAGTTACAAGAACAACATATTAGAAAATGTTGCTTAACATAATTACAGTTTCAGTGTGATATAATCAATTTTGTAAGTTTTATCATCAAATGGTTTTATTCTTCTTAGCCACCTTCACAAAACATATGTTCATGGCATATACAATCCTCTAACTCATTATTCTCACCTAAATCCTTGTAAAATGACAGCACTTGTAGGTCTTGCCAGGACTATACAAAATGTTTTTCGAGCAACTTGGAAATATCTTCTACCTTCTCTTTTTATGTGGTTTTTGCAAAACGGCAGCACTGCGAGGCTAATTTCTTGCACTGAATGTTTCTTAACAATGGACCTGATAATACACTAAATATCACTTCAGTATGCTTCTTACACCCTGACGTGCACTTCAGAGCAGTTCTTAGAAGAGTGGATAGTAATTTGTTTACTGGGTTTGAATTTAAAATGCAATTTATCAGGTGGTAGTCGGACGTCACGCACAAATGTCTTCCAGTTAGACTGGGCATTCTGTGGAACCTAGATGATTTAAGGTTCCATGATAAGAAAAAAATCTGCATGTATTCATCTGGTTCAATTATTGTATCTTTCCATTTTATCACCTTTTCAATCCGACTGAAAACCCTATTTGCAGGCATGAAAGAATGACCTTTTACAGGAAAAATAAGTTCAGTGGTATTCACGTGTTGTGTAGCTTTGGAGAGAAGCTACTTTCAAAGCATTCCGACCATAATACCATTCTTGTTTGGCCCTCCACACCCATCTACAAATAACCTAACCTTATTTATAGAAGGATCCAGAGTATATGTACACAAATTGTAATACACATTACTAGTCATTTTATTTGCACCTTTGGGATGAGCCTTTTCAGTCCAACAGTAAACAAACACGTTGCCTCTACCTAATGGGTCTTGAGATGATCCTCTGCATACAGTAAAATTGTATATATATATTTGTCGACTATAGTATGCCGACCAGTCTGGTACCTTAGGCAAAACTTGGTTTTTCTGACTATCATATGACAAAACAAGTGTTGCCTCATTTTTGGGACCGGCCAAACTACTTTGTATTTGGTGCCCTTGTGTGTTTTTTTGTTGGGTTTGTGCTTGAATGTTGGCCGGCCTGACCAGTGAACTGTTAACATGGCGGGTTAATAGACAAAATGTTTTTTTTTTGGCCTTGTTAATTTTTTGTGTTCGGTGTCTCTCGGTGGAACATTTGGTCTGCCGGGCAGGATGCTTAGAACATTGGCAATGGGTTTTGTGTAAAGTGATGTTATTTTTGCTTTGCTCTCGCCTGTAGTGAGCAGCATTGTCTTTGTTCGTTGCAGCCTATTGTGCGTGGCTGACCCTCATTGCTGCCAACTATTGTGCATGGTTAGCTAGACCATCTTCAAGAACTCTTTAATTTGGCCATGGACACATCTTTGGAGTGTTCATTGATCGTTTCTGATTAGTTAGTTATACGAATTTATGATTATTTTCTCTCTTTGGTGTGACTTGAGACGTTCAATATATTGATTACATGCTTCGACTCAAGATTGATTATGTACTATTGCATTTTGTTTACATTGCGAAGTGGCAGTTTCTTGCATGTGATTACTGTGTCTAGTACGTACTGTTTCTGAACCACCATATCACAGCATGTCTGCAGACACACTTGTACTTCTTCGCAGACTTGAGTGAGCAGAGGACCGACTATGTCATGCAGTCTTGCTCACCTCTAGCCTACAGTCAGATGCTTCCAAGAAGGCAATTTTCGTAGCCACCTGTTGTGATTTAGCTCAGCTGCGAGACAGGTTTGAACAAGACCCATCTACTGTTGGATGTAGCTAATGATGATGATGAAGAGTTTGAATGCAACAAGCACAATGAAAGACTTAAGATCTTTGATGACCAGTAATACCAGGTTACGGTTGTTCTGGAGATGTGCAACATTGGTGTATCAAGAGGCCAAGATGCTGAACAATCAGCATTGCCTGTGAGCCCCGCATCCCAAATTATGCTCCCAAAAATTAAGCTGTCAACATTTAGTGGAGGGATAAAGGACTGGACAAGTTTCTCAAACCTTTTTTAGACACTTATCTAGTCGCTTCCCTTGGCCAAGGAGAAACTTCACAGTCACCTGGGAGACGCTCTCCCAGCAATATGAGAATACACGAATAATAACTTCACAGTATTTGGACTCACTGCTTCAGGTACCAGATGTAGTTGGACTCACCTGCGCTACTACGTCAGCTACTAACAACAGTAACTGAAAACTTGGCAGTATTGAGAGCTATGGATTTGTCTGCTCAACACTGGGACTTTATCATGATACATCTGTTGGAGAAGAAGCTTGACTATGTACTGCACCAGAAGTGGGAGCTGTGTGCGAGTGAGATACTCTCCTAAGTTGCAGGATTTTCTTTCATTTATTGAGAAACGGTGCCAGTCGTTGGAGTCAGCTATATTGCTAATACCTATGCCTGTCAAATATTATAGTACTGTGAAGCATGGAAGGGAAGGCAGTTGGTCAAATTCTATTTCCTTGGTAAACATGTCAGACAGTTAACGATGCAAATTTTGTAGTGCATCCCATTTTCTGTATAACCAGTTTTTGCAAGTAAATCACTCAAGGATCAATATAGTTTGGTGAGACAACAGCATTCCTTTTACTGTTTGCACCCAAGGCACCAGTTAGTGTCCTTCTACCTTCTCCTGCAGGGAATGCAGTGTCAAGCATCACATGTTGCATTTCACAAAAAACTCTCCGCTAGGATCGAGTGAGGACTTGGCTGTTTCTTCCTCACCTGGCACACACAAGTGGCCAGTCTGAGGCATCTGTGACTTCCCTTTCGAGTGTAGCTCACCCCACTGGTGTGTTGTTGTCAACTGCTGTTGTAGAGGTGAAGAATGCCTTGGGCCAGTACCAGATTGTATGAGTACTCCTAGACTTTGCCAGCCAGGCAAGTTTCATCACAGAAGCTTGCATCTGCAAGTTGGAGCTGCCACAACAGAAGGAAGCACTGCCACTGCTTGGTCTAATGCAAGCATCACTCAGTATAGCTAAATGAGTAACAACATGTTACATCAAACCAACTGGGGATAAATTGCACCACATACAAACAGATGCCTTTGTACTTTCAAACATAACATATGACTAGCCTGCATCTCTACTCCCACCATGCAAGTGGAGTCATTTAACAAACCTGAGACTGGCTGACCCTGCATTTCATAGAAATTTAAGTTCACACAGTCTAGGTTCATTTTCAACAATTCATCATTAGCAAATGTCACAACATTTCTTATTTCAACTTCCTTCTATTTTCATAGTATGATTTCAGCATCATCACTGATCATTCTCTCACAGGCTCCTGCAATCAATAAAAAACCAACCAGCATTAGTGGTTTATTTGTAAAGGAGCCAAAGGATGGGAAAAATACCTATGTTTAACACCATGGATTTAACAACCCACTGCAAGTCTTGGACAAGACTTTAGTAAGAGAGCAAATGAAAACTTACCCAAAATATATCTGTCATCTTCTTCCTCTCTAACAACAGTCACCTTTAGAGTAATAGCTGGCTCCATTGGCTGTAGAAGCCTCACAACTTATTCTAACACNGCTGTGTGCGAGTGAGATACTCTCCTAAGTTGCAGGATTTTCTTTCATTTATTGAGAAACGGTGCCAGTCGTTGGAGAACAGTCACCTTTAGAGTAATAGCTGGCTCCATTGGCTGTAGAAGCCCCACAACTTATTCTAACAAAACAGGGCCACCAGGAATGCTAATTTCAATGTCTGGTATTCCATTCTGCTGAATTTTAAAATATGTAAAATGCTTATAATGACCATAATAAAAGCCTCTGTAGAATAGACTTGTACATAGTCAACTTTATAGCCTAGTATTAAAAGAAACAGAAAAAGAATTTATTTGTTAATTATTGGCATGTCTTCAGTATTAAATTCCTCGTTAGCCAAAGGTTCAGCTAGAGCTTCAGAAACATCAGAAACATTCAAATTGGCAGTGTCATTACAAAATAGGCATCTCAGATTTTTTGTAAATATTCTGGAATTTATCTGCCATCATAGGCATTTATAATTAAGCAATTTTTCTTCTATTATGAAACTGAAATATTATACATTGATTAAACATCCAAAACTTAACATACAATAAATGTACAGAACAACTTTGACATCATTAAGTGAAATTATAAAAAAGTGCGCAAAAAAAAGCAGCTGAAGGAAACAGCTGACTGAAAGGCTTCCAGCTTTATCAATAGTTTCCCCATAATAATCAGTTTCTTTTTAACTGGAGAGAAACTAAGTTAGACATTCAGAGTACTGAGAGAATAAAAGGGACCTTATCTTCCCTGATATGAAATACCTATATTGGGAAGATAGTCCTTTACTGTTTACTTGCAAGAGTTTGGGAAAATGACATGTTGATCTGTATAGAGGCAAAATAACAAACTAATACTTTGCCATGTTAAACACAGAGCTTGTAGGTAGCATATGATTCAATAATTTGAAATGGCTTGCCACAATGTTGGTGAAGATGTTAAGAGGACATCTTTTGAATCATCAGGATTTGCAAGAGCTTGCCAAAATCATCCTTTATGTGATTTATATATAGCTTAGAGTATTATAATTTACTGTCTGGCCAATCTCTGTGCACTGGTACTGACTCTGGGGTTGTGGGCCAGCCTGCTCTGCATCTCTTAATGGCCATTTCTCAGCCACTTGCCATTGGTGATAGGTGGCTTTGCATTGTACAATTAGCAGTCACAATGTCAATGTATGGCCAGTGGTGGGCAGGTGTGACATTTTGGCTGAAATTGCATGGCATCATGCTGAGAGTGTGGCCCCCTGGCTTAGTGCTTTGGGACATATCCCCTAAGTGGGTTTGGAGTTTGTGGGCTACTGACAGGCTGCCTGCCCCTGGTTTTATGGGCATCTTTCAAGCAGGATAGTGCTTTGTTAAGATGCTTTGAAGTGGCAGCCAATACCTGTGATGGAATGTTGATGCAGATGTTTGGTGCAGGCATTTGCAGATTTCACTAATGCATACTGTAAGAGTGCCCAGGTCTCCTCATTGGACTGTGTGACGCATTTTGTACAGTTCAAGTTTGAAAAGAACCATATATTCGGAGGCCTTATTATTAACATTAACCTGAGGAAGCAGTTGGTGGTACGGCAAAGTTTTCTGATCACGAAACTTTAAATTTCGTATGCTTGAGTTTTTCCCGACAGAAAATCACATAGCACTATACCAGCATGCATCTTCATTAGCAAATTGAAAGCNTGTATGCTTGAGTTTTTCCCGACAGAAAATCACATAGCACTATACCAGCATGCATCTTCATTAGCAAATTGAAAGCTGGTGTGAAAAAACCATCCATAACATGAGAAATACACACTAGATTACTCCTGCAGTCCACTATGAAACTCTTAATAGGGATGGAAATAAGTCGTCTTAGCATGACCACACATGGTAATGGCAAAGGTATGAAAGTGTCTGCAGATGTTGGGCACTGTAATTTCATATTGGTATTTACACAGTTTTGGCATGCAAAATTTCTGTCCCAGATAAAGGTGAACTCCCTTCCAGCAGCATATTTTAAATGTTTGAGTGCTAGACGTTTCGTATACCAACACACTTGGAAGCCAGTTCCATTCTGCATGGCAACAGCATTTACCAATCTGGGCACATGCACTGTGTCAACAGCATGATTCCTTTGGTTCTTATACTCAATTGTTCTAAAAGTCAATTTTTACCTTGGCCCATGCCACAAGAGAGTAAGCAGCTCTGTTGCATATTGTCCATCTTGATACACACAAACCACTTTGCTTCTTATGTTGCATGGCTGTGGGCAGATGGTAATGGTAGTCAGCTGTGGAGTACATTGGTTGTGCATTTGTAATGATACAACATGGATGTCTGAGCAAGTTTGGGTACCTTCATGATTCTGTGGGTAGTGTAGCATTGCAATACCACTGGTTTATTGGAAGCAAGCTTTGACTTCTTATTTGTCTAGGGGTATGCTATTGTTGCCAACTTGCAACTCTTTTTCTTATTACAGCATAAAACTCATCACTGTGAGGTGGGTGGTAACTAGTTCCATAAGCCTATGTGCTCAGTAGGTCTCCAAAGCTAGCACTGTAAAATTACTTTTCTGCTGGAAACAAAATGGGGATAGCTGTTAAGAATATTCCATACACACACCTTTTTACTCAAGCTCTTCATGCGCTCTCTCTCTCTCTCTCATGCTCTCCCCTTCTCTTGTTCACCCCCTATCTCTCGAGCTCCCCTTCCCCTCTCCATATCATGCTTTTTTCCTCTTCTCTCTCTCTCGTGCTTTTTTCCTCTCCTCTCTAATTATGTGACAATTCATATATTGATATCTAAAAATATACATAATTTTTACCCCCAAAATTTGTAACAGCATGTAGTTTGTGTATATATTGACATGTTTTGTTAACTGGGAGCATATTATTNTTTTACCCCCAAAATTTGTAACAGCATGTAGTTTGTGTATATATTGACATGTTTTGTTAACTGGGAGCATATTATTACTGGCATGTATCTCTGCTGTTAGGACAATATATGATTATTTTATATATTTTGCTCAAACAGTAAATATAATTTGTAAAATATTTTATCTTATGGTTGACTACTGTTAAAAAGTTTTATTGTTTTAATATTACAGATTGTTTCATGTATAATGACGAGAGTTTGAGGCGACACTAGCGACTGAGGGCTTTAATATCTAAGAGATAAAGTAATGTGAATATAAAGGAGCAGTAGCAGCAAAAAGCAGTGTTTTTTGAAGGGGGATTAGCATAACCATGAGAGAACCCATTAGCTAATTGTAACATCAACCATGTTTTTCATAAGTCAAAATCTTAGTGAANTTAGCATAACCATGAGAGAACCCATTAGCTAATTGTAACATCAACCATGTTTTTCATAAGTCAAAATCTTAGTGAAACCCCAGCAGGTATTGAACCTGGTTCACGAAGTTCTACCACTTGACCACTGCATCCCCACATGTTTAAAGACAACCCAATATTCTCTGATGGCAATAATATATCAATGCTATATGGAAATTTTCTACCCTACCAAATGTTTATACAGCTCTCTCATAAAATTGTTGACTTTGATGTTCTATGTNTTCTCTTGTTCACCCCCTATCTCTCGAGCTCCCCTTCCCCTCTCCATATCATGCTTTTTTCCTCTTCTCTCTCTCTTGTGCTTTTTTCCTCTTCTCTCTCTCTCGTGCTTTTTTCCTCTTCTCTCTCTCTCTCGTGCTTTTTTCCTCTCTTCTCTCTCTCATGCTTTTTTCCTCTCCTCTCTAATTATGTGACAATTCATATATTGATATCTAAAAATATACATAATTTTACCCCCAAAATTTGTAACAGCATGTAGTTTGTGTATATATTGACATGTTTTGTTAACTGGGAGCATATTATTACTGGCATGTATCTCTGCTGTTAGGACAATATATGATTATTTTATATATTTTGCTCAAACAGTAAATATAATTTGTAAAATATTTTATCTTATGGTTGACTACTGTTAAAAAGTTTTATTGTTTTAATATTACAGATTGTTTCATGTATAATGACGAGAGTTTGAGGCGACACTAGCGACTGAGGGCTTTAATATCTAAGAGATAAAGTAATGTGAATATAAAGGAGCAGTAGCAGCAAAAAGCAGTGTTTTTTGAAGGGGGATTAGCATAACCATGAGAGAACCCATTAGCTAATTGTAACATCAACCATGTTTTTCATAAGTCAAAATCTTAGTGAATCCCCAGCAGGTATTGAACCTGGTTCACGAAGTTCTACCACTTGACCACTGTATCCCCACATGTTTAAAGACAACCCAATATTCTCTGATGGCAATAATATATCAATACTATATGGAAATTTTCTACCCTACCAAATGTTTATACAGCTCTCTCATAAAATTGTTGACTTTGATGTTCTATGTNACTATATGGAAATTTTCTACCCTACCAAATGTTTATACAGCTCTCTCATAAAATTGTTGACTTTGATGTTCTATGTGTAGTATGTGTGTTTTTGTATATGAAATTCAAGCATGTGCGAGTATAAATATTAACTTTTAAACACTTTTGTTGAATTTTTCCACACATCTTTCACTTTGGATACCTATTAGGAACACTGATGTTTTATATTTTTGAACCATATATTATGTGAGCAAGAAATGGAAATAAATTAATTTTTACATTATGATAAGTATTGTGTACATATAATTTAGTTAACTCTATTTTTTGTTGTAGTGATGTTGATATTGACATTGAAGATAATGGAGACGACACATTTAGTATATATTACACAGTGAAGGATGCTGGCGACTACACACTCAGTATCAAGTTTGGTGGTCAACCTGTGCCTGATGGCTTTTACACAGTTACGGTATGTACCTAGAATACATTTTAAATTTGTTATTCATAAAACTTCTGAATATTTTGCCAGAATGTAAGTTGGTGGAGGTTTGATGAATGGTAACAATAACTAGGGGTTACCAGTACAGGCACAGAAAATAGATAAATTTAGTTGACTGGATATAATAAAACTTTAACAGTCCTTTGAGTATAATATAAATGTCACAGTTCTTATACACTTACAGTACAATTGTTAATTTCTTCATTAATTTTCAGTATGCTTTACATGGTTACTGGTTTTATGAAAAGAGTAAAATAAATATACACACTTTAAAATTCACCACATTTACTTATGATTGTGGATACAAATTTGTGATGACAGTATTTCTACATATCCTTCTAAATTTCTTACAACATTCATGTCAGGGATCATACACAAATCTTAATTATTATTCATATTTAAATTTACCATAAAGATGTAAGCATTAATAGTGTGAATATTGTGATAAGTTACTGCTTGTTTGTCATTGTAGTTTGGAAGAAAAACAGCTATGTTTTATGTGTGACTAGTCAACAATTGTAGGGAATAATTGTGTTGAGAAGAATGGTAATTTAGTGGGGGATATCAATAATATGAACATTTGCAAATTAATTTTATGGTGAGCAAAATAATCAAATGATGAAGAGAAGCTAATTATGTTTTTATAGTGTATGTGTGGTGTAGGACACACAAGCTCATACAAGTAGCAGTCAAAACATACTGAAAGAGTTCCAATATATAAACATTGAGTGTGTAGCCCTCATTGCCTGAACAAATTACTTAAGACATTAAAACAGACCAAGCCACAAAACATTCTTGGATTTGACTACCAATATAATACAGCATTGTGGCCAGATGGCTGAGTGGGTGCACAGCACTGCACAACCTAATGGTGTATTAAATTATATGCTTTTGATCCTAAGTTACCACCATACTGCTAACACACACTTATGATTGGTGAAAGGCTGATTGCAGGTTGTTTGAGGCATTTGCGATTGGGTTCAGGAAATGTTCGACAAAACCTCATGATCTTCATCCACTTGTACTGCATTTATACCATGACACTATGTGGTTTTCAGTGAGTTGAATTAGTAATTTATTATGCCAGATTTTTGGTGAAGTTTGCTTGTATAATGATAGATACTTCAATGATCAACATGGCACACAGCCCAGAGTAGTATTTGTGTTGCAGGCAATGGCATCTGCATCTGTGCTTTTTCCTTGCCATTGCCCTTATGGCTGCTCATTCCATCTGGGTCTCTACATGACATGCTCTCAGGATCTCCATGACACCGGCTGCATAAGTGTGTCAGTTGGGTTGCCATGAATACACACACGATCTGTGGCAAGGGTAGTCCATCTGTGGTGACTATGATTGACATGAATCTGCAGAGCACAGTGATCGTGGAATTGTCAACAAGGTGCCTCTTCAGGTAGTTTCTCTGTGTTGATGCAAAAAATTTACCATCATCTAGTGACATGTTCTCATCAGGTTTATGTGGGCATTGATGGTCAAACAGAGTATCCAGCTGTCACTGAGGTCATGAAGTCACAGAAATTAGGAGGTGTCTACAGAAATCACAAAGTCACAATTATTAGAACTAGGTCACATATATTTGCATTGGCAGTGCATTTTACAGTTGCAGCCAATGTTCAACTTAAATGCTTGTCCACCTGCCAGAGATGGTTAGAAATCCCTACGCACTGGACAGGTAATAAAAATGACAAGAGAACTCTACACAATATTTATTTTTGTATTCTACGCATAATCTGGCACGACAGGGTGTGTGTTATACTTCCTGTTTTTTTGTATGATTTTATATTGGCAGTCTGTTTGTTGAAAGGAAACATGTCTAGCCTACATGAAATGGTACAGTGCATAGATTGTAAATTGTGTGTTAGGGACAAGGTCCAATGTCACCAGTGGAGCAAAGTTACCTTTCCCTCCTCAGCCCTTCTGCTAACACCGTTGGAGCAAAGCAGTGTTGAATCCAGCCACAGATAAGCTATCAGAAGCTACACCAAGCCATTAGTGACAGTGAGGAAAGAGAAAAAAGGGAAGGGGGAGAGAAGGCAAAAGCATACACATGACTGTGACCGAGACAAAGAATGCTTACTGAGCCTTTGTTCTCTACCCTCTGTCAAGCCTTTGACATGCAATATTTATTGGTTTACAATCAACTGGGTACCACGAAAGTCCATTTTTAAGAAAGTAGAAAATTGTGCGTAATAGAATCCTTGTACCATGGTTAAGGAAATTGTCTTAAAAAAAACACTCAAGAAGCTGCGAGGGATTACTGTATACTATATTCATATTCGCACCACAGTCCAGTTCACAGAAATATCTTGAAAATAGCTTGTGAATTTAAAGATGTTTGCTTCCATGCTCCTTCACTGGTAAGTGGTATTTTCTTCTTTCTCATGCTAAATTACCCATAAGTCTTATCAAATACCCTGTTGCAGGGAAATTAAATTTTAGGTTGGAAATGAAAGTAAATGGTTTGATTTTTTTTGTCTCGAATAAACACACAGTATCATCAGATTATTTATTTTCTAATTTTAACAGGATACTCTTGCATTAATTTATTACATTTGCAACAAGTTTCCAAAATCCCATTTAGGTATAGAAACTTCATACAAATGTTTTCATGTGGGTAGTATTTGACTATTGCAATATCACTTATAAAATTTTAATGGCTGCGCTGAACTGGGCAAAATTTCACTAGAATGCTTACAATTCAATACATTGCCAAACAAAGAAAATTTTCTTTGGTTTAGTTTTTATATTTAATTAAAAAATTGATTTTTCCACCAGACCTAATTTTTCTCTCCTGCCTATTAGGTTTGCCAAGACATTAAGATAAAGTTAAATTTTGGCTCATATTATAAAGAAGGCTGAATATAAATGAACAAACCTATCACATTATCACCATAATTCAAGGAGTAGGATATTGGACGGACTCACAAAATAAATACACATACAAATTTCGGAGGATTGCAACAAATTAATGCAGGTTAAATTGTGTAAGACATCAGATAACTGGAATAAGAATTAGCCACAAAGTTGGGCACTAATTCAACACCTGTTGGCTGGGTGGTGTTGGGTTAATGGAAGTTTTGAGGGGCGGTGAAAAACAATGTTCGGTAAGTTTGGAGTTGGATACCAGACTAGGTGCCGTACACAGTCTGCAGGCAGTGTCGGTTGATGATGATGTTCTCAGGGTACGGCGGGCTGTTCACCAGGACGTACGCAATCCCTCAGTTGAAATTGTTGGATGAGCCCCTGTGGACAGAAAAACTAGCCATTCCCTATGCCTGATATTTAGGTCAGAATGAAGTGGGCCTATTCAGGCTGACCCGCATGCCTTTTACTGATAAAAGCTCGGTGTAGAGTATGCTGGTTTTTAAGGCAAATTAAGTGAAATTACGGTGAAAGCGGGTTGTAAGGGACCCAGACAACACAAAGTCTGAAAACTTGAGTGTAATTACTCTTGCACAAAACTTTACATCACTCTAGGTGAAAACTTTACACTGGTTCTGGCCTGTGGCCTGCCAGATAGACAAAATTGCAAAAGAACACAGGTGTGCACAACAATGAATTACTGATGTATTAAGTTTCCTGGGCGATGCTATTCCTGAGGAAGGAGTGGAGTCTCCAGGTGAAGAAAAGAACAGGTTCCAGAAAGTTACATCAGACTATTGCAACTAAAGATGATTGGCGCAAAAACAAGAAAGCACCCAGAGTGCGACGCGGTGTGTGGAGACCCCTTGAGACACTCAACAGTGACTGAATCTGGCGAGCTCGCGAGGCGTGGAATATGGCGGCATGCCCTGCACTACTTTCTGTTGAACTAAAACACTTGCACAAATGGACATGAACCCTTGCATAAAACAGAATAAATTAATACATAATATTATACTGCACATGAACAAATACAATTTAAATGTGGATGGCATGAAATGAGGGTAAAACAACTAAGGTGAACAATTTGTGAATTTTTAAATAAACATAGTTAAAGTACTGTAACACTTATGGGGGTGTCTGAGCGTCCACATGCCTGGTGTCACTTTCTTTTGCTTTTAATTATTTGATCTTAATTTGCCCTATAATTAATGTGTGCCCTGTCAGTCATAGCGCACCCTTGCCCGCCTGGAGTAGGGAGGGGGGATGGCATGAAGTTGCACGGCACTACTGTGCACTATACTGCTCTTCCACTACACTGCACGTGGNGGCACTACTGTGCACTATACTGCTCTTCCACTACATTGCACGTGGCACTGCACTGTGCACTGACGGCACACTGGTGCCCGTTGATGCACATCCAGTCCAATAGTCCAGCCTGCCGGTCACTCTCTTCACTCTGATGGTCAGTCGCAGATTTTCCTCCTGCTGGTCACTTCCGGCACTGCTCGTTGCTCTTCTAGCTCACCGTCACACAATTGCCCAGACTCCCGACTCTCATATTACGCCCAGTTTGGAGGCCTGTCACACTTTTATACTATTGCTGGCCTTGATCTAGAAGGTTCAACACACCAGAGTTATACTGANGGTTTGGAGGCCTGTCACACTTTTATACTATTGCTGGCCTTGATCTAGAAGGTTCAACACACCAGAGTTATACTGAGAGAAACTAGGACAGTAGTAATGACAAAAACATTCCTTCAATGATATCTGAAAGACACCTGATACCCAGGGTCGGAGGCGGAATGCGCCCTGATAGGCATAACAGGCACACTTTGGAAACATTCTTTTGTGAAAAATCGCTACGTCTCCGGTTGCAACTAATAAGGCTTGCCTGTCCATAAATTGTCTGGCTCTCACATGCTTGCAGAGCGGCCGCCTGTAACAGTATTTAAAACGATAGCATTTCCTGGGCTAACAAAACTTTCCTGTACACAAATTCGGGGAGCCAATGTACACTATTACCATATTAATAACGTGAAAATCTGCACAAAATCTGTACCATAATTTTTTGCTACTAGGTTGATGTGCAAGTTATAGTGATGGTTGGACGACTCTACCCCACCTTCCTTTATTTAACATATTAAATATTGTTACACTACTGTTCTGTGTATCTGCAAAAATGGGGAATTGATATAAGTGGGTTTGTCACATTTTGTAATTATTGGCTGTTCAGCTTCCATGATATTTAGGAATGCAAACATGTCGCACCATTATTAAGAATTGTCTGTACTTCTTACTGGTATTGTTCAAAGGTATTGTGGCACATTAACTCAGCTGGCTAGATGGCTATGTAAGGTGTGGTTACAGACCATTAAATCACATGGACCATTTTATGATTTTAAGTGCCATTTTGTTCTCTGATCATGCATAACTCTAAAACTACATTATGCTGATTCAGCCATGGCTGATGTAAGATAAACTGCTCCTGCATGTCACTTATGTTGATAGCTGTTTTTTGGATGAGATCTTTCACTCAAATTTCAAGATTGGTTCAGCCAATGCTGGTATTGGTTCAATTATTGATGACCGGTTGAATGGTGCCTAGTTGGTAGTTTTCCAATGACTGACTGGATGTGGTACCACAAAGGTGAATTTACACAGTATCCACTAATTACAGTAACAGTGTCGCTATTCACTTCCACAGAAATTTGCAGGAAGTTTCTGGGTTGAAAATTCAGATAACCCAGGAACAGCTGCCCAAGTACCAATTTTTTTTTGTAGGTACTATTGGCAAGTAGGCACAACACATTCAGATTCCCCCTACTGTTTGCCAACCATTAAGATTTTATGATAAGACAGTCATCACGATAGACTGGTCAGATAAGGTATTATGGTGGTTGGTTCTCATTCTGCCTTGCCTACTTCTGTCTGGAGTCACGCAGCTCTGTTGCAGATTACCTGCCACATCACTTTGATTGTAAGCTGGTTGATTGGACATCTCAGCTTGGTTTTTGGTTGACATGGGACTATGCTTTTTATAGTTCAGAAGTGTTGTCAGTTCTTGTGTCTGGTTGGAGTTGTTGATTATTTTCACTTCTGCAATGTTGCCCATGCCCATCTTGTTCCATAATTAATAGACTCTCACACATCTTCTACTCCTTATATCTGAATGTAGCAGTGTTCTCAGGTGTGTTTTCAGTTCCACTTTTCTGTGGCTTATTTTATATCAGAATGCAACAAAATTTTCACGTCTGGTTTCAATTGTTCCACAAGGTCTAGTGCTGTGTCTGCCAGGCCACCATCTAAAAATGAGGAGGAATAAAGATGTTTTCGCACTTAAAACATTGTTACGCCTTTGGTTTCAGACTATTTTCCACCGTACCANATGAGGAGGAATAAAGATGTTTTCGCACTTAAAACATTGTTACGCCTTTGGTTTCAGACTATTTTCCACCGTACCATTGTACCTCCAGTTCACTGGCAAAATGGGTGTCACAGAAATCCCAGTACCATTTATCAGCGTTAATCCCATGGCATGAGACAGGGCTGCATTGAAAAGGCTTCTTGAGGCTGCATATTTGNATGGCATGACACAGGGCTGCATTGAAAAGGCTTCTTGAGGCTGCATATTTGAAGCCTTTGTTGCCTACCCTGCCGTTGGCTGTGTGCAGAAACTTGCAGGTCCATCATCTTAAATGAAAAACACTGTGTACAGTGTCATGTTATTTCCAAACATTGGTCAGACTGCGTGTTGCTGCATTTCTGGGCACTCCTGAAACTAACTTACCTCACATTTGAGGCTGTTGTTCTGCTCCTCCACATTCAAATACAACTGGTATCCAAAGCAGCCTGTGCATGTATGATTTGTTAGTTGTTGCCTTATCCTATTGTAGATCTGTTGAGGGGGTGCAAGTCCCATTAGCATCAGACCTGTAGTTGCACACTGTAATGGCATTTTATCTGCTCAGCCCATGTGCCGAAGTAGCCAAGATTGTGGTTATTACCATACTGATAGTTTTTTTTTAAATTTTTTCCTTGTTAGATTGGCTACTTAATGTAATATCTGTAAGATTGTTCCTTGGCTAATGAACACCATGCTGAAGGGTGCTACTTATCACTGCCATGATATAGGGCTTGACCACATGTCCACTGGTGCAACTACAGGTGAAAGTATCATAGTTTCTGGGTGCCATTTAGAATTTAGCCGTTTACGGTAGCATGGGGATTATTAACTCAGGGTTGTAGTTCATGTTGGCTGACAAGGCAGACCTGAACAAACAATAATGGCTACTTATTGAATGCTATGCTCAAAAACCCTGAAGAACACCAGTGTATTAAGTGCAGAAATTCTCTTATTGCTTCAGGCTTCAAGAGATGTTATGCTATAGGGCCACGAAGCAACCATGGCATGGCAAAGAAATCACTCACCAAAATATTTACATTGTTTGTTAATTAGTCACCAAAATTATTACATTCAGAACAGAACGTAAGGTTGGAAAATTACACTCTGACAGTGGCAATAAAATTTATGTTGAAGAGTGAAGAAACTAAAGGTGTTTTCCATTTGAGGGATATGGACGTTGTTGTGTACATACCTGTGTAAGTTTGGCAACGTTATTGCTTTATCATGATGAGTGAGGTTATCCAGCTCTTGGCAGGAAGCCTGGAGAGAATGTAAATAAGGGCACTGTTGGTGTTCTTCTGGTGAAGATTGTTTGTCGTGAGTTGTAAACACTAGTGCATCTTGTGGAGTTACCAAGGATGATAGAGATGCACACTAAAAATTTTCTTTCATAGTTGGCTGCTAAACATATGATTATTTATGATTGCAGCTAGGTGAAGGCAGATATACATATAATATAAATTCTGTACTTTGGAGACTAAGTATCCTAAATCACATAGCAGCAAGTTTACAGGAGAGCCAGTTAAAGTAAAAATTCAAAATATCCTATTATGTGGACACCATAATAAGAATGCTGTACATACATATACGGAGCTGTGATATTTTGTGTGCAGTGAACAGAGTGAAATATTCTTTATAACAATAAAATAATGGAATTGGGACTCTTTGCTCCCTAGTTTGTCAGTTAATTTTTGTTACGAATAAGTCCTTGTCAGAGAAAAAGGAAAATATTTATGGATCCTCATTTATTTAATAATAGAAGTTAAATTAGCATGAGAGAGATGCAAATTAAATCTCTGACATTTTCCTCATTAGTAGAATAATTAACCTCATTGGTGGAATTAAGTGAACAATTGAAGTAATCATGACAATATGACAGTAAAAATTGCAGTAAGTTTGAGATTGTTTTATTCTTGAGTTGAAATAGGAANAACAATTGAAGTAATCATGACAATATGACGGTAAAAATTGCAGTAAGTTTGAGATTGTTTTATTCTTGAGTTGAAATTGGAATTGGATTTTTGATATCTTGGTTTTTGCTTTGCAGGTAAAGTTACTTGGTGAGGCCTTGTATTTCTCTTTAAATAAAATGCTTTAAAGTGGTGTCCTCAAATGGTTTTGTAGTAAAGTACTCCTGTTGTGTTTGAACTGCAAATGAACAGCCGTAGAAAGTGTAAATTGCTGTTTATGAGCATTGACTTATGAGCAACGAATGGCAAAGTCCTAAAAGCAGAGTAAAAGTCTGAAAATTCTTAGTCCTCTCTGTTTTCATTATTACTTGTATTGTCTCTCTGTATCTGAAAACAATTACTCTGTTTTAAACTAGTATTTAGTGATTCTAGGTTAATTTATTTATGCTGTATTACACATTTTTACATGTTACATGCTTTTAGGAACATGGATATTGTACGGTACTTACTATTTTCATCACCTTGAAGAGAGAACATTTCACATGGAGCGCACTTTTTTTTCTGCCTTTACGCACTTACTTGGAACATAATATTCCCAATTATCAAGACATCATAACCTTGTTACCACACTCAATTGACTGACCAACAAATGAATGTAATTTTCCTGCAAAGCATATAATCTTACACAGACTGGGGATGTGTTCCATTTGTCTTTGATTAATGCTTAGAGTAAGCATGTGCCAAGTCCACGTAGGACAACATACATTGATCGGAATATGGACATATGGACATCATCCTTAATTTTATACGTTTTTGGGACAAAGTACAACTCATACCTAAATAAAGTGCACAAATCCTTTAATAACAATGTAATAAAATCATTTTGTTGCAAATGGACTTAAGGCAATTTGCTTTTCCTTTCAAAATACACATATATAATATACAATTGCAGTAAACAAAAATTAATGGGTCAGCGGTAAACAAAATTGTATTGCCCCTCTGACAATGTACATTCTTGTCCTGGCTAAGGTCAAGGCAGACTGAGAGAGTTCTGTTATTGAACCACTGGAAGAGTGTAACCCCTTGTGGAGTGAGTGAATGTTTTGTAACATGCCAACAAATCAAATCACAAAACTATTCAGACTGAATTGATGTCATGGAATCTTCACTAAATGATTAGCACAAGATTCTCTTGAAGTTAACATGTTATGCTTACATGAGAGGAGTGATTTCGGATAATTATTAAGTTTAGGGGCTTTTCTGTAAAAATAAAAATAATTCACGGAAAATGGTATATTTCCACACTACTAATGATGCAGAACACTAATATACTAGGGGCTTTAACCTCAGACTAATTTCGTAATATGTGCTCACCTAACCCCACGATGGGTGAATCACTATTGTACATTTTTAAACTAACCTAGAGTTGATGGGTTTTACACTAACCTAGAGTTGATGGGTTTTACACTAACCTAGGATAGAAGGGTTTTACACTAACCTAGGATAGAAGGGTTTTACACTAACCTAGGATAGAAGGGTTTTACACTAAACTACGAATGTAGGATTGTAGGGATTTAAAGGAACCGTAAAACACACCAAAAGAAGGTAAATTGACTCACCTAGGTAGGGGGCTGGTATAATTCCTCTGACATTAACAGATGTTAACAAACATATTTCACAAGTTTTTTAAATTTGTTCTACTTATTTTTACATTACGCCCTCTTGAATATGAACAAGGTAAGCTGTGCAGAACCCATTAATGCAACTTTTGTTGGACTAAGACGTTTCGTTCAGAAACGTAAACAAACTTGCTATACTGCTCATTTCGCAATTTCGTTCAATTTTTTAAAATATGTTGTACTTATTTTAAAGCTACGCCCCTTATATATTCGTGTTCTACGTGATTAGTAGAGTAGAAATATATCATAATTTTGAATTTTTTTTTAGTTTTTCAGAAAAGCCCCTAAACTTAATAATTACCCATGGTAAAATGTTTAATTTATCTAATTTATATATTTTGTGTTTAAAAGAATTGACAAGCGCATGAAAATCTCTGTGGGCTGACACTAAAAGAAAGGATGCAAAGTCACTAATTGTTGTAAATAGATTAAAATCCCTGTAGAATAGAGCCTGTAGAAAGTGAGGGTCCTGGGCGAGCAATCAAAACAATTACCTTAACATAAAGCTATTGACTCTAACAAAGAACACACTTGGGTTCAAACAAACACAACACCAAAATATAAATCTCATTTTGGTACATCAGAATTCAATGGTATTAGTGGTGTTTTTGTGAAACACCACAGTTTATCAATAGAGGTCTCTGAAGAAAAGTGCCACTTTGAAGTTGGTGATCTGTACAAAAATAACAACATACATAAAAATTGTTAACTTCTGTGATCTCATTGCAAATGGTCAGTATGTGAAATATCTATATCATACATGTGATAGCTTCTCATAAAATGATCAAAACTGTAAATATTGCCGCAAAATATGACATCAGGACTCACACAGAATGCACACTCTGGAAGAATGTTAGTTTTAAAAGCCACGCCGATGACACATCGTTTCACCACTATGGTAGTCAGCTTTCTGCCATGCGTAATTAAGCATTAGTGTTTTGACTCGCTTAACTGGCGGTGAAGTTCACAGGTCGTCCACAACCAATGTATGTAGAGAATATGTCTTATCACAAATGCATTAATTTGTTTTCATAGCACATTTGCATAAAACAACCGGCGATTATGTCAAGGGTAGTCCACACTCTGTCGATGTAGCATTTACAATATCCCGAACACCCTAGTTTCCCAACTTTGGTGACTGGACTTAACCATTCCCAACCAGAGTAAGCAAAGGTACTACTATGGCGGACACAATCACGCTGCACCTGACGTCACCAACATGGCCGTNTTCCCAACCAGAGTAAGCAAAGGTACTACTATGGCGGACACAATCACGCTGCACCTGACGTCACCAACATGGCCGTCACAAAACATAGATAAAACTGACATGTCT
This sequence comes from Clitarchus hookeri, assembly GCA_002778355.1. Lineage (NCBI taxonomy): Eukaryota > Metazoa > Arthropoda > Insecta > Phasmatodea > Phasmatidae > Clitarchus > Clitarchus hookeri. The sequence continues at coordinate 171,291 of NQII01000130.1, read as the reverse complement.
CAACATTCTGCCCACCAAGTTATCTTCTTCCCGACCTGAAACAAACTATCAAGTCGGTGCGTTATTTAGAGTATAATGAGTTTTTTAAATTATTTTTTTTATATATACATTTTTTTCATAAAATTATTTTTGTAAAACTATTTTTATAAATGTTTTAATTTTTTTATTGTTTTGTATTTTTTTATTATTTATATGGTTATTAATATATGTTCAAATTTATCCCACCCAATATTTACAGTGTGATATATATAATGATAAGGTTAAATCCCCCATGATCACTTTTCCTTGGACCAGTGTATGTGCCCACTAGGCCTGATTCTCGAGTGGTAGCTGGGGCAGACTTCCGTGCCCGAGAACCCACGCATTTGGCCCCTGAAGCAGTGTGCCTTTATGTCTTGTTTGTGTGTGTGTATGTGAATTTACTGTGTACTGCGAGGCGTTTTTTTAGTCGTGCACACCATTGCTGCAGTCGTCATGCGCACTCTACTTCTGCTTTCTCTTCCGCGAGGTCGTCCGCCCGACGTATGCGCCGAGCTGCTGGTCCTGGGCCATGTGATAGTTCTAAGAAGAATTATCCGCATTAGTTAACCTTTCATTGCACGAGAAGATCTAAAAAGATATATTCTGCTCTGCTGCTGCCTTGAAGATCTGCAGGATGTTCTTGTAGGTGCTAGTGGATGCTGCTCCTCTGGCTGGCGCATGGCTACGGGTTTTTGGCCGCCGCCGAACCATCATACGCTACCGGATGGCATTTAGTGTTGTGAGACCGGAAGCAGAAACTCTCATAACTCACTAGGTGTTTGTGAAGCAAATGCACCCTGACACTTTCTCAAATCATTGGGTCGGCGACAGGGGCTGTGTACTGTGGGGCTTTGGGCACCGGGCCCTTATTTAGGCGAGTTATTTGGTGTTGCCTATTTTTAAATACNGGGAGTGAAGCTCCCCTCCAGCCTGGAGTGAATGTTGTGTGCTGATGTATGTCTAGCATGTTGGAATGTTGTTTGAAAGTGTGCTAATTAATTTCGTATGTAGTGTGTCGGTGAGTCCCTAGTCTCTCGATGTGTCCTATACAGGTCTCCATCGGGGTACGATTAAATTTTTCTCGTTTTGTGACAGTGGAGTAAAAACCCTTATAAATAATTAGTTGGAGGGGCCCCTATCACCAGTCTCTGAACCCAGTACCAATAGGGCCCCTCTTTCCCAAGTCGTTTCTTCTTTCCGACCTGCAACAAACTAACAGGTCAGTGCGTTATTATAGATAATTAATTAATTTATATTGAAATAAAAATAAAAATTATATTATATATGTGTTTGTATATATAGGTTTTTTTTGTTTGTTTTATGGTTTTTATTTCGAGAGAGAAGTGTGTTCATTGGTGTATTACTTCTCGTCACTGTCCAATCAGGAAGTTCCGAGATGAAAAGGTGTTTATATCACCTATGTGTTGCTGTGTTTAATATAAACTTATTGTTTTGGCAATAGTTAAATAATTAATTGNTGTTTGTTTTATGGTTTTTATTTCGAGAGAGAAGTGTGTTCATTGGTGTATTACTTCTCGTCACTGTCCAATCAGGAAGTTCCGAGATGAGAAGGTGTTTATATCACCTATGTGTTGCTGTGTTTAATATAAACTTATTGTTTTGGCAATAGTTAAATAATTAATTGTGTTGATGTTGCCCTAAAATAATTATTTAGGTAGAGTGGCGAGTGCTGTAAGGAGTAGCATCTGCTTCTCCTGTAATGTGTTCATGGTTTTCGCCTGTGCAATTACAGGCCTAAAGTGTTCTATTAAATCTACAAAGTTTGTCTCTTGCAGAAAAGCGGCCAGTTCATGCATATCTGCAGACATGGTCGCATTTTCTGTCGTGTTGTCTCTTTTCCTATGTTTTTGTGGTTTTTCTGTCTGCTGTTGTGTAGGTGCTTGTTCTGTATATGGGTTTTTGAGTACTGGAAATTGTCTCTGACTGAACATTTGTTTGTGTTCTCTCCTGAGGTTTCTGTTGTGTGTCTCGTAGTGGTTTGGCAGATTTTGGTGCCATCCATTGTTTTCGTGTTTCTATGTGATTTTGTATAACCTGGCATGTTTCCATGCCGCTGAGTGTCCAGTTTGTTTGCAAAGTGTACATTGCCACTTTGTGTTGTCGTGTTCTGTGATAGGACAGTCTGCATTTGCATGATCTCCAGCACACAAAAAGCAGACTGGCCTAAGTTTGCAATATTTCTGAGTGTGGCCCAGTGCACAACATCGCCTGCACTGTACCACATTCTCNAGCAGACTGGCCTAAGTTTGCAATATTTCTGAGTGTGGCCCAGTGCACAACATCGCCTGCACTGTACCACATTCTCAGGGTGGTATTTGTACGTTTCTATTCACACTGGCAAATAGGAAAGTGTGGGTATTTTAAATAAGTCTAATTGTTTGTTTATCTGTATTACAGCCCCATAGACTACAGGTGCTTCGTCTGGTGTTCTAAATTTCCAGACATTGGTTGCTGTCTGGTGATACCGCTTGAGCCGTTTCTGTATTTGCTGTGTGCCTATATCATGTGGTAGCCCTTTAATGACTATCTTAAGTGGTTTTTCGTGTTTTTGGACGTGTGTGTAGTATTCCACTTTAAGTTCGCCTAGTTGCCCGTGAAAGGTAGAGTAATCCTCTAACCTTACCTGCACCTTCAGGTGTCGCTTGTTCGTAAGTGTAACTTTCTTGAAGAAACTTAGTGTGAAATTTCGATTCAAAATTTTAATTTTTGTAGTGNGCTTGTTCGTAAGTGTAACTTTCTTGAAGAAACTTAGTGTGAAATTTCGATTCAAAATTTTAATTTTTGTAGTGTCCGGGATGTACACTGGAGGCGCGAGTTTTTCTTTATGTGTAGTNAATTTCGATTCAAAATTTTAATTTTTGTAGTGTCCGGGATGTACACTGGAGGCGCGAGTTTTTCTTTATGTGTAGTGTTTTCTGAAACAACAGTTTCGGATGTTTATTTATTTTGTACTATTTGCAAGCTTTTAATTCTGTGTTCTGTGCAATATCCCCATACCTCACATCCATATAGCACAGCTGGGAGTATTATTTGGTTTTGTAGCAGTTGCCACCTGTCGAGGCATTTTGTAGACAATTCTGTTAAGTCATCAGCTGGTGGAGCTACCTACTCACAGCCAATGAGAAAAGGTCGTGGAGTCAGGGCACTGAGGTCATTGGGATTTGCGGAAAGAGTACATAATGATCTTGAATTCAACACTGCCTCTACTTGAGTGAACAGTGTGGTCAATTCCTGCCCTATTACAAGTTTCACATTAACTTTTGCTGATTTGATACTAGCCTGCCAAAGCACACCAAAATGAGGGGCCGACAGTAGATTGAAGTGCCACTAGATACCGTTTTCTGCCAGACTACTTGCTACTTGGGATGCATTGGATTTATCTCTCAAGTATGTTCCCAGTTCAGTAAAGTGCTTGTGAGCACCAACTAAGTAAGTGCCACAATCACTATAAACATATGTACATAGTCTTCTATGAGCAGTGAAACTATAAAAGGTATTCAGGAATGCGGTCATAGTTAATGCAGAGATGATCTACAGATGTACAGCCTTTGTAACAAAACAAACAATCAAACTAAGGTATGCCTTCAATACACGTGCATTCCGAAGATGAGATTGTTTTATATGAAATGTACTTCCATAATCCACTCTCAAATGCCCTTGTGCTCTGAACCCTCCTGGTTGGCAAACTGCCCATTATCGGCTGGACAGATAACTTCTTAAAACGTACGCATCTCACAAATTTTGAAATTCGTGATCGTATCATGCCTTTGCCTGCCAAAATCCAATACCTGTGTCTGATGATAGAATGCACAGTGCTGACACCTGCGTGTAAGGACTAGATTATTGAAGTGACACTTGTTGGATAACAGGATTGGATGTTTTTCATCGAAAGACAACCTTGAGTGTTGGATTCGTCCACCTATTCTAATTAGGCCTTGAGGATCGAGGAAAGGGTTGAGGTTTCTGACCTATGGCGAGCCTTCCTTTCCTTTCTGCAACTGGTCTATCTCCACCTTGAAAACATCTTGTTGCACTTGGTGTACACAACAAGCTTCTGCTGATTTGAGTTCTGTTGATGTCAAGGGACCACAGCAGCAATTTAATGGATGCCTGACATTCGAAATGAAATGCAGCACAAACGCCAATACTCGTTACAGCCGTTATAAGGAACTAAATCTCTCTATCCACTCACAGATGAAAATCGTGGTCTGTGCAGCTAGGGTTGTTATGCAAGAAAGCTGAAATTCTTCTTGAGACTCTGGAGAACTAGAGTCCGAGCAACCTCCTAGCCAGGCGTCTTCTGATTCAACAAGCCATGATGGACCACTCAACTAAAGGTCATGACTGACCAGCTGATTTGGCATCAAGCCTATCAAGGCACAGTCTGCAGGGTTGTCTTGTGATGGTACATGTCGTCACTGACACACTACTTTGCTTTCCTGAATCTGAGGTACTCTATTTGCGACAAAGATCTTGAGACAATATGGTTCAGTATGGATTCATGGAATGATGGTTGTTGAATCACACCACGCTACCACCTTTTCAACAATTATCCTTTTTGACAAAATGGATATGATTAAGTTTATGAGTTTCAAAAGCAAATTAGCTCCCAGCAGCTCTAGGCAAGAGAGACTTTCAGTTTTCAATGGTACGACACATGACTTGGCCACCAGTAAATGGACTTCAAGTTTGAACTTATTTGCATTCCACAGGTATACAACTGCTGCATAACCTTGGGTTGATGCATCACAAAATCCATGAATTTGGTACACTTCACCATCAACTTGTGTCACTAGATGAGAAATAGCAACTTCGCATAAACTATCAAGTTGCGCAATGAATGTGAGTTACTTATCATTGATCTCACGTGGTGGATGTTCATCCCAATCAATTCCAAGAAGCCACAGATTCTGCAGAAACAGTTTAGCCTTGAAGACAACTGGGCCAATCCAACCTAATGGGTTGTACATCTTAGCTATATCAGACATCATCACACATTTAGTAATATTAAAAGAACTGGCACTGTGAGTACAATATGAGAACACATCTCCCGTGGACTGTCATTCAAGTCCCAGAATCTATAACTTCATTCCTATTATCTTCGAATGTCTGAGGGCACACTCTGTGGTCGTCTGGAAAGGCATCTAGCACTGCAGGATGATTACTGGCCCATTCCCTTAGCTCAAAACCACCACTCTTGAGTAGTGCTATCAAATCTTCCTGGAGTGAGAGAGCAGCAGTCACTGATGATAAACCTGTAAACACATCATCCACAAACACATTTTCCATTAGCACCCTTGCTGCATTGGGATAATTAGTTTGCTCATCAATAGCTAGTTGGTGCAGGGACCTCATAGCTAAGAATGGGGCTGAGGATACACCATATGTAACAGTGTCCAACTGATACTCTTGAATGGGTTGATAATAAGACTTTCACCACAAGATTACCTGGTGTGACCGATCATCTTGATTNCCAACTGATACTCTTGAATGGGTTGATAATAAGACTTTCACCACAAGATTACCTGGTGTGACCGATCATCTTGATTCATGCGAATCTGCCGATACATTTTGCAAATGTCTAGCATCACAATAGGATGTATGCTGAATTAGGCAATAATTTCAATTACATCCTTTTGCATTTTAAGTCCCTTGAAAAGTGCATCATTTAAAGACTGACCTGTTGGTGTTACTGCACGCACGTAAAATACCACACGTAATTTAGTTGTTGAGCTGATTTCTTCATGAACACAGTGATGAGGACTGTAGTACCGAGCNAGTAAAATACCACACGTAATTTAGTTGTTGAGCTGATTTCTTCATGAACACAGTGATGAGGACTGTAGTACCGAGCCTAATGCATCTCAGCTTCACTTAGAAGATGCATGTGACCAAGAGAATCATATTCCTTCAGAAATTTGGAATAGTCAGTTTTCAGTTGTGGCCGACGTGCCAGGCGATTTTCAAGATGACTTAATCTTTTTTCAGCTTGCAGGCATGACTCACTCAGGTTGGGTTCCACATCTTTGAAGGGTAATCTTACCATGTATCATCCATCTAAACTACGTGTGTAGGTGTCTTTGAAATGAGCTTCTCAGAGATCCCCTTCAGAATCAGTATGTTTGGTTGTAGGCAACTTATGTTTCTAGAATCACTGCAGCACATCTAAGAGGTTTGGTGAAGTAACAAATAGTGAAACAATGCCATCTGGGTTACTAGTGGCTTCCTCACTCAACCTTCCCATTGAGATCAAACCACATTTACTGTCAAATGCTCCTGGATAACCAGCAGGGCCTGGATACTGCCCACCATCAAAAACCTCAGGACAAACATCAGCATCCAACAGAATGTCAATGGGCCCTGGAGTGTGGAAGCCTGGGTCAGACAGATCTGAACTCTCATAATGGGATTGTACATGTTGAGGCAATGCAACAAATGGCAAATTTGAGGTTATGTTATTCAGGATGAAAGTATCCACAATTACCTGGAAACCCTCATGAAGGAACGATTTTAGCGTACAAGTTACTGCACTTTTGTTGGTCTGAACGACTGACTGGCCTAGGCCACTAATTGAGACATGTGGCCTTCTCCAATGCAAACCTAATCTCTTCACACATTCCTCAGATATGAAAAAAGCTTGTGATCCAGTATCGAGTATAACATGAGCCCTCTGAAGATTACCACAGGCATCCTTCACTCTCACAACTGCTGTACCTAGAATCACAGTGACAGCAATAATGCTGGAACTAGTAAGTGAAACTGCTTGTGTAGATTCCTCACATGTATTGGTATGTACTGCTATGCTATCAATATTTTCAGTCCCATAAACTGATTGTTTGGATGGCGTTCGTAACTCTCGGTTAGAGGTGGTGAGAGGCTAGCGAGCTGGCATTTGACACGTCAATGTGAAAGGGAAGGTCTGATGTTTCTTCTATGGTGCGCCACCCCAATTGACACCTAGCTGTTCGCAGATACCTGAACGAGACCATGCCGCAACACTGGATNCTTCTATGGTGCGCCACCCCAATTGACACCTAGCTGTTCGCAGATACCTGAACGAGACCATGCCGCAACACTGGATATGTCGAGGAGCAGCTGGTGACCAGGCTCTTCATCACTGTCCCCCAAAAAGCCCGGATCTTACCCCGTGCGGTTTTTTTAAGGGGGTACATAAAGATGAAATGTTTCGTCCGCCATTGCAGGCTAACATTGACGACCTCAAAACGAGAATTACGGACGCCATTCAAACCGTAACACTGGACATGCTGACAAGAGCGTAGAACGAGTTTGATTATCGCGTAGATGTCGTTCGGGCCGCTCGTGGTGGTCACATTGAACATTTATGAATGTATGGTAAACAAACTTCATGGTTCCACGGTTAATTTGATTGGTCAATCAATAATGTAGGTTGTTTGGTTTTAATATTATAGACCTTCAAAGTTGGGGTATTCTTTTATACTAGCTCTATATAAAATCATTGTTTTTTTATTGGGTGTAGTATCCTTTTTTTGCTCAACTTTAAAGTGGTGCTATGAACACTTGACTATTAACGGAAAGATCTGCATATAGAATGATAATAAAGATTTAAGTATAAAAATGCACACATAGTGAAAAATATACAAAACATTAAGTCTGTCATCATGTACACATTTTGGAGACAGTTGGTGAGTCGTTTTTAAAATGTGTAATGATAGATACGACAAACCCATGGATTGAATATCGATTGATGAAAATATTACGAAAGATTGATGTAAAGATTGCAAAATATTGCGGTGCTAATTGCGGTGCTTATTGATGGAAAGATTGCGAGATTAATATAAAGATTGATAAAAAATAAGATTTTCATTAATTTTTTTATTTATTTTTGGGTGCAAGTTTATCCAATGTCATGGGCACGGAGTCANTAAAAAATAAGATTTTCATTAATTTTTTTATTTATTTTTGGGTGCAAGTTTATCCAATGTCATGGGCACGGAGTCAAGGTCACACATGTGAGATCAAGGTGAAGGCAATCCAGATCTATAATGTTGGCCGGAGTCATCAGTGCCACCTAGGTGTGGAAAATGTAAACAAATGACAAACTAAAAAATCATAATGGTGGGTGGAGTGCATTCGTCACAATGAGCAAAGATGAGGGGGTAGGAGAGTGGAATGTTTATACAATGCGATTGATTGGAGGGGGGTCAGTCGTCTGCTGGACATGGTGCTGTGTGGTACCTCCGGAAATGTAAGTTTTTAAAAATAATTTCTAATATTTTTTATTCGTTTTTTATAAATTCTTATAACATTTTTGAGATTTTGATGAATGTTTTGGTTCAAGGTCAAAGGTCTCTGGGCTTATAGTCACCTGGATCCAAGCTGGTGGTAGTAGTCAGTTATGTAATATGCTCACTGACTTTTATGAATTCATTAAATTTTTACAATTTTTTCTCGTTTTGGTTTTTGAGGTCATCCAAGGTCACTGTTATACCTTCAAGGTCACCTGGGTACAAGATGGCGGTATTAGTATGTAATGTAAAATGCTTGCGGACTTTTATGACTAAAATTTTTTTCTCGTTTTTGTTTTCAAGGTTGGAGTTAGAGGGTCAAGGTCATTTGGTTCCAACATGGTGGTTGGGTGGCGTGATAACATAGTGGCTGGTATGTTCCAGTTCCTCATCCCCTCTAAGTCCAAACATTAACAATTTTATTTTTATAATTTGAAAATAAATTTTTATAATTTTTATAACTATTTTAGGATTTTTGGAAAACAAATGTTCAAGGTTAAAGGTCACCGGGGTCAAAGGTCAAGGTCACCGACATTAAATATGGCGGACAAGATGGCTGACAGAACCAAGATGGCTAATGGCTAGGTCTGACTCGTGACCCTGGATCATGTGTATATATTTGGCATATCCTTTTCCTATAAAACCAATATGGCCGCCACTGCTCTGCCCTCGAGAAGCGAGCCTCCCAAATACTTCCGATGGATCGAAAATTGTCTTTCTGCGGCACGTTTTTGCAGCTGGGGGAGCGGTGCTTTTTTAAGTGAAAAACGGGAAATTTGAATTGAAAAAGGTTAATTTTGAGGAGGAAAATGTAAATTTTTAGGGAAATATGGCCGCCTGGCAACCGGAATGACAAAGCTTGGTCATCTCAGAGCTCGGTCCCCCGACCCCTTGTGTCAAATCTGTCATAATCATTCTACTCTTCACCCACATGGCAGGTTGTTGAAGTGCAAGTATTGCCAATGATGTGCAGAGTGCGACGAGAGTGGGTTTACTTGTTGATGTACAAACAGCCATAGTCAAGGGAGTCAGTTGTTTCTAGGGTATTAGAATTTGTGTACACAGTCATTGGCGTACGTAATGCTAGCCAATCCCAGCTGGGCAATCGTTCCCAAAAGATAGAATCAAATTGTAAATTATTTTATAGTGCTTTTTGTGTTTACTCTTACAGGAAAATACATAATGGATGATAAATGCAGGAAAAGTTAATTTATTTAAAATCGCGAGTGACTGCTCTTCCCAGTATTTTTGATCATGACTTGATTTGTTAATAAAAGAGAATGTGGGTTATCTTTCCATATAATACTATATGTGTTTCACATTTGTTTGTGTTATGCAGCAGTTTGAAGTCTCTTTGGTGCGCTCGCCCACAATGCAATTTTAATCCTCGTTTAGGCGGGGTCGATTAACGATGTCGTGTACCACAGGAGGCAATTCAAGATTTGTTGTAATTTATATGGTTTTTTTGCTTGCTCATAACTTTTTGTTTCTAGCCCAGGTCTTTTGCTCGGTCTACTCCAGCGTCTTGCCGGACAGCGATCTCCCGTGCCATGGCTTCATATTTTGTAAAACAAACGTACGAACCTACGTCATTACAACGAAAAAACAAAGGAGTAGCTTCCTGCAATCCAATTCGTGGCTTTGAAGACAGCGAAAGAAAAATAAACTGAACAATATACTTGTTGAAAATCAAGCCCCATTTTCACTGTAGCAAACAGAAGCACACACATGCAAACGAACATCAACGAACCGAACATTCCCACGAATGTAAACTGCATGTGAGGGCCAATAAATGTCCTTCCTTCTTGTTCGTTCAATTCGTATTCGCTGACGATCCGTTCGTTGTTGGTCTTTAATTGAATCACCAAAGGATGAACGTGTTAGCTCTTCGGTGTCCGCGCCTCGTTTACANTAAATGTCCTTCCTTCTTGTTCGTTCAATTCGTATTCGCTGACGATCCGTTCGTTGTTGGTCTTTAATTGAATCACCAAAGGATGAACGTGTTAGCTCTTCGGTGTCCGCGCCTCGTTTACACCGGAACGAACAGCTCCGCATCAAACATGGGCGAATGGTAGCAAACATGTGTGAATGGTTCGCTTATGCTCGTTCGCGCGTGTTTGCTTCTGTTTGCTCCGTTGTATACGGGGTTTTACACACTCTTTTTATTGGACAATTTTTGTGAAGGTTGAGGCACTAATCGAAGACTACATGGGTGGCTGTCCGTAATATATGCTTTACTGCCGAAACCTTTGTTTACACTTTTCAATTACGATATTTGTTCCGTCTGTTACTGTTTTAAACAGTATTTTACTGTACCNGGTGGCTGTCCGTAATATATGCTTTACTGCCGAAACCTTTGTTTACACTTTTCAATTACGATATTTGTTCCGTCTGTCACTGTTTTAAACAGTATTTTACTGTACCCATATACACTGGAGAGCCAAAAAAACTGGCATAGGCGTGCGTATGCAAATAACAGAGGTATGGAACCAATCAGAGTAACGCGATGCGGTCGGCAGCGCCAATATAATACAACAAGCATCTGGCAAAGTTGCTAGATCGGTTACTGCTGCTACAATGGCAGGTTATCAAGATTTCAGTGAGTTTGAACGTGGTGTTATAGTCAGCGCACGAGAGATGGGACATAGAATCTCCGAGGTAGCGATAAATTTTGGATTTTCGCGTACGACCATTTCACGAGTGTACCGTGAATATCGGGAATCCGGTAAAACATCAAATCTTCGACATCGCTGCGGCCGGAAAAAGATCGTGAACGAACGGGACAAACGACGACTGACGAGAATCATTAAACGTGACAGACGTGCAACCCTTTCTCAAATTGGCGCAGATTTCAATGCTGGGGCATCAACAAGTGCCAGCTTGCGAACTATTCAACGGACCATCATTGATATGGGCTTTCGGAGCCGAAGACCCACTCGTGTACCGTTGTTGACTGCACGACACAAAGCTTTACACCTTGCCTGGGCCCGCCAACACCGCCATTTGACTGTTGATGACTGGAAACACGTTACCTGGTCTGACGAGTCTCGTTTCCAATTGTATTGGATGGATGGACGTGTACGGGTATGGAGACATCCTCATGAATCCATGGACCCTACATGTCAACAGGGGACTGTTAAAGCTGGTGGAGGCTCTGTCATGGTATGGGGCGTGTGCAGTTGGCGTGAAATGGGACCCCTGATACGTCTAGATACGACTCTGACAGATGACAGATACGTAAGCATCCTGTCCGATCACCTGCACCCATTCATGTCCATTGTGCATTCCGACGGACGTGAACATTTCCAGCAGGACAATGCGACACCTCACATGTCGAGAGTTGCTACGGAGCGGCTCCAGGAACTCTTCTGACTCTAGACACTTACATTTGCTACCTAAATCACCAGACATTAACATTATTGAGCATATCTGGGATGCCTTGCAACGTGCTGTTCAGAAGATATGTCCACCGCCTCGCACTCCTATGGATTTGTGGATTGCCCTGCAGGATTCATGGTGTGAATTGCCTCCTGCATACCTTCAGACATTAGTCTATTCTATGCCAGGTCGTCTTGCGGCGCTTCTGCGTGCTCACGGGAACCCTACACGATATTAGGCAGGTGTACCAATTTTTTTTTGGTTCTTCAGTGTAATATATATATATATATATATATGTATATATAAATGGAAAGCTATGAGTGTAATAAAAAAAGCGTACTCAAATTCCATTTGGAAGTCTTGACCCATCCAGCCTACTGCCCAAATTTTTCCAATGTTTCTTTGTATTTAGGGAGTTGAAGTGCTTGAAGGGTACCCACTTTCGGTCGGACCAAAAAATGTTGTAGAGGTTGTAGCATTGATTCGACTCGCAGCCACAAAAATTCTGCAGTGGCTTCTTTCTCCTGGTAGCACAGTGGGAGCTGTGCATTACCAATGGTTTGGAATGATTTCAACGTTCAATAATTTTCTTTTAAAGGCTTCCTCCTATTTCCATTCAACTGCCCCTTATATTTTCTTACGAAAATGTGTCATTTATACGAACAATCTATAACCTCTTTCCAGGGATCGTAATCTACGTAACGCATTGGTGTTTTTTTTTTTTTTTTCGAGATGTTGCTATGACTGTAAAATACGGCCGACCGCCGTCGCGTTAGTCTCGGCAGCATACCCTCCCCTTCCCAATTACATGGGACACCTCACACCATGTGGTGTATTTAATAAACGGTACTTAATTAGAAAAAAAACTTAATAATTAGATGAATATAAATATTTTGTAACAACGAAATCGCAGGGATGGTTTGAAACGCTCGCATAGGCTGTGGGGATGGCACTGGTGTAATTAACCGTGTCACTCATATCACTGTTTATGCGTCTCCTCGGCCGTCCCGAGCTATGCCTGTGTAAAGCAGAGCCTATGCTACCTCCAGACTAATTCTGAAAAACTAACGAGATCAGCTACTCGGTTCTAATGCGAGCAAGGGAAATTTATAGCGCTCATGCTTAAGCCAAGTAAATCAAGTAGTCAATTCGTTACAAAAGCAGCCAAATGAGTGGGGCATTGTTTCGAGGATCCGTTGTTGCCAGACATTGGCCAGGGACTAAAATATCTTCAACACAGAGCCGTGGCTTGGAAGTTTTACGTGCGCCATCCTGCCAACAAATGGTTTTTGTAACTTAGCAAAGTGTCCCTCCATTAGCGAGCATGAAATGCGGGTTAATTAATAGAACAAATTTCGGACCAAAATATTTAGTATATTTTGACAAATTTCTTGGCTATTCTTGAGGGTGAATGTAAGCAATATTATTATTTTTGCTGAAATATTTCTTCCACTGGACCCAGGAAACAATAAAACTATGAATGTGGTCTAACGAGTATAATGGACAAAGTATATTTCAATTGATCACAAAAAAAAACACACGTTTTTGTACCAAATAATTAGCAGAACGAAATACTCTTATTTATATTAAAGAAATTCATTGTCAACTCGTAAGCTGTTTGTCGTACCCTACCCTGTGGGTACTTTGCAGAACAATTTGTCATAACTCCGATCAGTTTCGTAGCAATCCGTACTACTTTTTAGCCTACTTTTCGAGGATAGAGGGGCTTGTATGATCACATTCCCCCAAAAAATTGAACCTGTGAACGAAATTTTTCCATAACTCCTTTCACATACTATTATTAGTAACGATATCTGACTTGTATAGTTTTAGACCACAACCGGGTGCTTATCTTCGAAATGGTGGCCATGTTTAAATTTAATGTGCAATGTCATGTCTCAGTAACCATTTCCCCACTTTAAACCAAATTTGGTATGATAACAGTGTCTCATGTAAGCATTAGCTTTAGATAGAAATCTTATTAGTCCGCCATTTTGGAAGATAGCACTTTGTGAATTAATAAAGTTCTTAAGTCATATCTCGGAAACTACTCAGCCTACTCCTACCAAATTTTTCACATAAGTAATTTTATGTTGGACCATGTACATATATAATATTTATATTTATAAGGCACATTTTCAGAATGGCGGCAATATAGCTATTGTTAAGAGTCGTTAGGGGGGTATCAGAGTTAGTGAGAGATGGTCTTAAAAATGAACTTTTTTTTTCATTTATTGTAAATTATGTTCAGCTTTTATGTAAAACATTAAACTACCCACCTCTACTATTAACACTAAATTATTCTCAGTGATCGCAATATTTAATGTCGATATCGATACCAATTAAAATCCCTAATCACTCAGTTTTTTTTTTGCTACTGTAAATTAATCTTCACTTTTTTGTTGCAACTGTCTATTGCCATAATTCCAAATGTCAGTCNGTTTTTTTTTGCTACTGTAAATTAATCTTCACTTTTTTGTTGCAACTGTCTATTGCCATAATTCCAAATGTCAGTCGCTGACGCATCCAGTTCCACAGTCCCGCCTATCAGCCTCGCTGTCCATGTTACCGATGCTTTCAAAATTCGTTCTCGCTGGTCACTGTTGTAGCCGCTCGTTGCTTTGCTGGTACTGCTCACCTGGCGCTTAAAGCCTTGTAATGTTCCAGGCTCTAGACTATCGGCGGGAGGGTGGGTGCTGTTGTGGCATATATGGTTCAGGCGGCCCGATACAGAAGGTTCTTCGCTCAGAGTCGCTGAGGAAGGTGAGGTTGATGACCAGAACATTGTTGCAAAGATAACCTCAGTGGAGGTGACAGTCCCCTAGTTCTTAGGCTCTTCCTCGCGGTGATGACATTCAATCCTCAAGGATGGGAAGTAGCAAGAGTCTAATATGCTTATCGGGGCATATGTCGGTCTTCTGTGGTCAGCTTGTTTGTACCTTCGCGCATACTCTTTTCTGGTCACTAGTCATATCACACATACTGGAGGGGTTGAATATGAAGGGCATGAAGACAAAGGCGCTGCCCGCCTATCTGTGCACGCTTCTCCAGTTACTGGTGATTCTCTTAAAGCAATCCACTTTGCAAGCCCGAAGAGGAGGGCCAACGGAAATTATGCAGAGTGACGAAATGTACAACTGCCTTTCCTCAAGTCTGTGCATCCCGAACAGACTCTGGGACATCTGGACCTTCGTAGAGTGCCAGTTAGTCGTTGTGGACGACCCTAGATTTTGCCAAATAGCCTTGATGGCAAATACGAAAGAGTACATCATTGATATGCTTCACAATTCTTTAGGGGTCATCCNTTTTGCCAAATAGCCTTGATGGCAAATACGAAAGAGTACATCATTGATATGCTTCACAATTCTTTAGGGGTCATCCAAACATTTCTGTATTTTCAGGCATTGCACTTTTCCCCTCTATGGTTTGTACAGCCACAATAGTTCTTGAATCTTGAAATAGCTCACCTGACATTTTCCTTTCATACTGCAACTTCATCCTATCGCCACTTTGAGNTTTTGCCAAATAGCCTTGATGGCAAATACGAAAGAGTACATCATTGATATGCTTCACAATTCTTTAGGGGTCATCCCAACATTTCTGTATTTTCAGGCATTGCACTTTTCCCCTCTATGGTTTGTACAGCCACACTAGTTCTTGAATCTTGAAATAGCTCACCTGACATTTTCCTTTCATACTGCAACTTCATCCTATCGCCACTTTGAGNATAGTTCTTGAATCTTGAAATAGCTCACCTGACATTTTCCTTTCATACTGCAACTTCATCCTATCGCCACTTTGAGATGGTGTCGAGAAAAATCATGAATGCAGACTAGTCTGCGATGTAATTTGCTGGCATGCTCTGAAGCGACAACTCCCTCTTCAGTCGGTCGAGCAAACAGTAGGTCATTAAGGGGTGTAGCTCTCTTCCAAACAGCAGCAGTGGTGGTGTTACCCTTATAGACTCATGAACTGCTGAGAATTAAACAAGGAGACAAAAATGGCACCTTTGAATCCCAGTCCTATTGGTAGTCTGCTACGAAGATCGAGCAGGTCCTGCTCCGAGTGTGGTTAAGCCTATCGACAATTTCATAAAACTGAGTGTGTAAGGCTGTAGTCCTAGTCTTTTTCATCCCCATAATTTTTTTAACATCCTGGAACACAGCTGTTCTAAAATTTCGTCCCTGTTCCGAATGGAATTCTATTGGTACTCCAAACTTCGAGGAAACATACTCTTAGTGCATCGGATACAGTATGTGCTTCTAGTTGTGGGAGGGGAATGATATCGGGACACTTAGTAATCTTGNTACTCTTAGTGCATCGGATACAGTATGTGCTTCTAGTTGTGGGAGGGGAATGATATCGGGACACTTAGTAATCTTGCGGCACCAGTAGATACCGATTCTCTCTGGCAGGCAAGGAAACCAGAATATACACTGCCGTCCTCTCGAATGAGGCTGCAGCATTGTATTTGTGGAGGTGACAGTCCCGTAGTCCTTAGTCCATTCCTCTCAGTGCAGATACCGAACATTCGACACCACTTCTCAACATTCTCCCGACAACGAACCCAGTAGAATCTCAGCCNCAGTAGAATGTCAGCCGAACTCTGTCAAGTGTCTTAACACCAAAGTGACTACGGGCCACAGTATTATGCAGTTAAATTATGGCCTCGTAAACCCTGCATTCTAGAAGGACCAACTGTAAGTTTGTTTTTTTCCCCCATCATTACATTTCCACATCCTACAAAGCATGCTATTCTTCAGTACAAGGGAATTTCACTGTGCCCGGTATGCTTTGACTGCTGTGCTCAGATAGGATATTTCTTCTTATTTTGGCCGACAGCCAGCTTATTTTCACTCTAGTAATGGATGCAAAGTAGGATTGCTCAGCTGATCTTTCCTAAAACCTAAATTACTCCAAGAAGGTGACCTATCACACGATACAGATCCTTGAATTCTCGTCTTCCATACCTACAGCGATTCACTGCTCCTCTTTTCCTGCCATACACAATGATGACATAATGGTTCATATGACCACCTAGAAAGTGTATCTGCATTCCTGTTAAAGTATCCAGGTCTGTGTTGTATTTCAGTCGTATACTTGAAGGTGTATAAACCATTCTATCTGACCCTTGGGGTTCTTGGAATTTAGTAGCCAGTGTAGTGAAGCATGGTTGGTTCTTATGATAGAATGGCTGCCATATAGATAGGGGTTGAAGTATGAAAATGCATTCACCATGGCCAGAAGTCCTCTGCATATAAAACAGTAATTTCTCTCAGGCTTGTGCAATAACTTTTTGAAGTGTTCTAGTGAGCTCTCCTTCCCATCCTGAATGAGGTATAACAGCTCATAGCCTACATCACTATCATAAGTATCTAGAATGAATGTACCCTCACTGTGTGTGAATCCCAGGACTGGGGGATGTCTCAGAATTTCCTTTAGTTTACTAGAAGCAGCTTCGCACTCAGTGGTTAAATGAAATTTCCTTTTTTCCGCAGTCAGTTAATTAAGTGGTTTGGCGATCGTAATAAACTGTGCTACAAAACGATGATGGTAGGCACATATGCCCAGGAAACTTCGCACTTCGGTTCTGTACGATCGTGGTGGTCAGTCTCATATTGCTTTGGTCTTCTCAGGGTCTGTTTCAATTCTGTGGGCACACACTACATATCCCAAGAAATTTGTTTTATTTTGTAAAAGGTGGCACTTCGTAAGGCCCATTTTAAAGTTGGCTGCAGCCACGTTCTGGAATAAATATTATAAATGTGTTTGGTGCTTTTTAAATTTATTTCCTGTCGCAATAATATCGTCTTGGTAAACCTGAGATATATCTAAAAGGGGGTTCTTTCCCCATCAGGTGTTTGAAGCTGATAGGAGCATTGCACAGCCCAAAAAGAATAATTTTGAAGTGCCAGGTTCCTTTCCCTTGGACACACAAATCATTGCGAACCTGCTACGCTATTCAGTGTGTCGTCTATCCTTTGAAGAGGATAAGTATCTTTCTTTGTTACATTATTAATTTAACGATAATCCACATAAAAACTCAGAGCCATCATTCTCCATAACAAGTGTAATGGGGTAAGATCACAGACTAACTGATGGTTCTATCACATCTAACTATATTACCTTCTGAATACCCTTAACCGTCCCATGTGTGGTTAGGGGCAGTCGTCTTGGTGGTTGCTTTATGGGCCTGGCATCTCCTGTATCAGTGCGGTGGATGGTCACATTAGCCCTTCAGAGATAATTTGGTTCCTCAGAAGAATGCATCCCTATTTCTCTGCAGTAATTCAGAGACAGCCGGTTCCTGTCGCCAGTTGAAGTTTTCGCTTGTTACTAGCAGTTCCTCCAGTACTTCTGGTAAATGGAATTATACACTGATGGAAAATGAAAAATTAACACACCTAAGGTGGTGTCATAGAAACATCATATGCGCATAGGGCACTGATAGAGGGAAGTACATGCAATTATTACCAGAGTTGTGTGGTGTACAGTCTAGGAACCACATACTAGGCATAAAATTGCTGAGCCCAATAAAACTGTAGTTGATTCAGTGAAAAAATAGTCTGTTGTTTCAAGCATCGGCCTGTGTGTAGTAAGCATTGTAGACATGCTACGACGGCATAGACGACCAAACTTCCTTCAATTAACTGACTTTGAATGAGGTCGTAATGTGGGTCTGAGGGAGGCTGAATGATCCTTTCAAAGAATTGCCTAATGCGTAGGATGTGAAGTGTATGCTGTGCATCAAGGATGGTGCCGATGATCCAACAATGGTGCGCATGCTAGTTAACCTGGTTCCGGACGATAGCGGCATACATATTCCCGCCTGGACCTCTGCATCACACGAGCAACCTTTGCTGATCGCACAGAGACCGCCGCACAGACTAGGGCCACTGTTGCACCCAGTGTGTCAGCTAGTACCTTCACCAACCGTTTGCTGGTTACTGGACTATGATCAAGGGTGCTGGTCACCAGGCTTCCTCTCACACCTCATCACTGCGCAGCCTGCTTCAGATGGTGTCGCAAACGACGCAACTGGAGGGATGAATGGCGCAGATTTGTGTTAAGTGATGAGATCAGATTCTACCTTTATGCCGGTGATGGTCGTTTACGATTGCGGCATAGACAAGGTAAGCTGCAACAACCAGTGTGTATATGGTAGCGACATACAGGACCAACTCTTTGCACCATGTTCTGGGGGTAATAGTCTACAATGACAATGCACCTCTGGTGTGTGTTGAGGGAACACTTAACAGTGAATGCTACATCCAGAACATCATCCAGCCCATTTTGTTGTATTTCCTACAATGCCAAGGAGATGCCCTCTTCCAGCAGGATAATGCCCATGCACACAAGTCTCATGTTACCCAACGTGCTCTCGAACTGTTCAACTCCCCTGACCAGCACGATTACCCGATCTGTCCCCAATTGAATGTGTGGGACATGATAGGATGGTGTTTGGTGCTGTTTTCAATACCGGCAACACACCTCCGCCAATTGCAACAACAGGTGGAATTAGCATGGAACACTATTCCCAAAGATGATATCCGACACCTTTATGATCATCTCTACACACGACTGCAGGACTGCATCGTCGCTAAAGGTGGCTGCACAAGTTGCTAACATTGTTGTTAAAGACACTATGTAGCCTCTGCCCATAGGTGTACGACCCTGTGATTGTTATCATATACAGTGTACAACCTGTGTAATTTTTAAATAAACCCTCCATGCATGTGGGACAATTGCATCCGGGTGTCCATTTTCCACCAGTGTATTTGTTGTACTGTAGAAGCATCTGGTACATTTGGAAGAAATTGTGAGACTTGCTTGCAAACCCCTATCATAACCAACACCTCAATACGAACAGCACCTTTGGACAAATGGATCATTATTACTGGCCAACTGCCAGTGTTTGAAGATACCAAAAAAACCCTGCTATAAATACACTGTCTGATAGGAGGCCGCCTTTTTCTGCTAGCTCTATTAGACCCAAATGTCTGACAAACTTTCCTTCACATCTGCCTGTAATCACCATTAACTAGAAGTGGGTAGTACAGTGGGTTGACAAGACTACTGGGTAACTCATTGGCGAGGACGAATCCTGCCATGTTCACACCACCGACTGGGTACTGCCTACCCTTTGCACATAGTCTAGTATCGATGCAGCACACCAGCCTATGTAGTATATCAACAACCAAAATACATTCATCTTCTATTTCTGCTGCATAAATAAGGTCGCAGAGCTTTAATTTTGCTCTTCTAGTATCTCTAACGGGTGTGGTTTCACTAGTTACAATAGTTAAATGGCTATGCTCCATACTGTTGTCGGGCGATCGCTGGGGGAAGACTCGAGTATATGGTGTTAACTCCTGTTATGCTCGCCACAGTGTAGACGACCATATGGCAAGGAATATAATTCAGGATCCCCTCCGCCAATATGATATACAAATCGTGTTTCACCGAAAATTCCTGATAGAACTTTGTGCTATCCCTCCAGCAGTGACAGACATTGCCCCCCCCCCCTCTGGATTGGTGCTTAAAAGTTTTCCGAATGTGTTGTATTCTCACTGGCCTCTCGCTGTCTAATTCCACTGCCACTGCTTGCAGTAGTTTCTCGGGTGTCCCAGTAATCCACATGACCAACACTCTAGCCATTTGGGTTTGGGATGGCGAATCTCTGCAGCGTGGACTCTAGAAACGATGCCCCTCAAGGTTGTTTGCACCTCCTTCAGTGTCTTCTTGATGCTGTGGTGTCTTCGCGCAGTGTCACAGCCTGTTCCCAGACCAGAGTGCTAAAACCTGTTTTGCTGACTCCACCTCCAGTGCCTGGGCCATGGCATCTATATGGTGTGGGGTGCGGCCAGGCATACCATTTAGGTACCTCTGTATCGGCGATTGCATCGATGAAGAAGCCAACTACGATGTTATGCGCCTCCTCGGGGTACCCTTCTAGAGGTAAGTGGGACAGCCACGCAATGTCTTGTCATAGCTTCCTACAGTGTCTCCACTGGTCGTTGGGTGCGGCTTCACAGTGGGCATGGTAGACATGTCAAAGGTATCGGTCTTAGCAACGTACCTCCAAGGCCGACACCAATGTGGGGTACTTCAGTCGATGTCGCTCTGACAGACAATGTAATATGCCCAGTGTGCGGAGCCTCTCAGCAAAACTGCAATGTAATAAGCCAACTGTTCTTTTGACTAGACATTTAGGCTGGCGACTATTTCAAACTGATGCTGTTGCATCTTCAATTATTTAATTTGGTACATGCATACTAATATACAGGATGTACTGCGTACTAATATACAGGATGTACTGCAAGTCTTTGCCCGGTTACAAACTTTATTTATATCTGCTATATGTAAGATAGATATGGAAACTTGTGCCAAAATCTTGGCAAACTAACTAAGTTTTTTGTTGCACAGGACAACATATCAGTAAGTATTCACGTGAGCACCCTTGGTAGTATGTAGCACATCTAGTTGATATTAAATTTCTGACCATACATTAGCCAACATCAAGGAGGGATCGATGCAATGACTGGATATCCGTTGCAGAGTTGCAAGATCTGATACAGTAGTTCTGTAGACATTGTCCTTGACATGTCTCCATAGAAAAATATGATGGGGGTTATAATCCGGTCAAGTTAGCTCAAAAAATAGGGGTAAGCTTGCAAAAATTCGCATAGAGCTAAAAATTGGTACGAATGTTGGGAACACCATTATAAATTAAATGTGAAAAGTCCCCATCGATCCCACATCTGCAAAAAAATTTATTCAAGGTCAAAGTTTGCAAATATGGGTGTTTTGCATTTTTCAGCCAAACGGTAAGTTTTATCGCACAAATAGGTCAGATCAAAATTGTAGATCATGCAATTATCTATAAAAATTGCTCTTACATCTTTTTTCCTAAGAGTCACCATTTCGGAGATATAACGATTCAAAAAGTTGAAAAAGTTGTGTTTTTCATAATATGCACAAGTACGCCGCGTATATACATAANACAAGGGTTTGTTTACAAATGATGTGTGACAATGTGATATGCTCTGCCGTGTGTTAGTTTAGGTTAGTTTAATAGTAATCCGGTCAAGTTAGCTCAAAAAATAGGGGTAAGCTTGCAAAAATTCGCATAGAGCTAAAAATTGGTACGAATGTTGGGAACACCATTATAAATTAAATGCGAAAAGTCCCCATCGATCCCACATCTGCAAAAAAATTTATTCAAGGTCAAAGTTTGCAAATATGGGTGTTTTGCATTTTTCAGCCAAACGGTAAATTTTTTCGCACAAATAGGTCAGATCAAAATTGTAGATCATGCAATTATCTATAAAAATTGCTCTTACATCTTTTTTCCTAAGAGTCACCATTTCTGAGATATAACGATTCAAAAAGTTGAAAAAGTTGTGTTTTTCATAATATGCACAAGTACGCCGCGTATATACATAACTGGAGCCGTAATACAAGTAAAAATACTTTTATATTGGTCTGTGTAACTTATACGTACAAAATAGTACAATTCTGAGAATATGAACTCGAAAGAAACCCAGTCCCTCATTGTATACGCCAGTATAACCTTGAACAACATCTGTCTCCTATTCCACTGTCCGCGTGGCAACGGTCGTATACCGGCTCTTTTTTCAAAGGCCTAATGTCGCAAATGTGCGTTATTGTAGTAAACCTTTGACTGAAAGTGAAATTGTTACTGTTGATCGTGGCATGAAGACATTAATTGATGCAAGTACTGAAAGAGGTGATGTATTATCGGAATACCTGAAAGACCAGAAATCTGTGACAATTCATGTGCAATGTCGTAAAAAGTACACTCGAAAGAGTACTATTGCTGCAGTTAAAAGACAACACGAAGAAGAACAAGCCAGTACATCTACAATAAGTCCTCCTCGCACTAGAGCACGCGTAAGTGAATCAGCTTTTTGTTTTAAACAATGTTGCTTATTTTGCGGCAATGGATTGAACGAAGAGTATGAGAAGAAAATAGCACTGGATTCTCGGCGTATAGTTTTCAAAGTAACTACACTTTCATTCAAAGAATCTATTCTGAAAGTAGCTCAGATTCGTTCTGNCACGCGTAAGTGAATCAGCTTTTTGTTTTAAACAATGTTGCTTATTTTGCGGCAATGGATTGAACGAAGAGTATGATAAGAAAATAGCACTGGATGCTCGGCGTATAGTTTTCAAAGTAACTACACTTTCATTCAAAGAATATATTCTGAAAGTAGCTCAGATTCGTTCTGATGATGTGGTAAAAGCTGTTACTGGTTGAATTGGGTTTGATTATGATTTAGTTGCTGCTGAGGCTAAGTATCATAATTCCTTCTTGAGACCGACCACTGTGGGTAAAGTCGGTCGTCCTCAAGATGAAGCTACGAATCTGACAGTGGAAGAAATATTTACATACATTGAAAATAGCGATGATTGTCAGTTTACATTAAACGAATTAAAACTCTATTTGCAAAAATGCAGCTGTAGATAACAGAACTATTAAGATACGATTATTGAATTAAACAGGACCACAATAGATTGTGGAATAGGCCTACCGGGAAACCACGTTAAAAAAAACGCGCCAAGTACACTACCTCACAGGTGGCGTGGAAACGTGTGCATATTATGAAGAACACAACTTTTTCAACTTTTTGAATTGTTATATCTCAGAAATGGTGACTCTTAGGAAAAAAGGTGTAAGAACAATTTGTATAGATAATTGCACGATCTACAATTTTTGTCTGACCTATTTGTGTGATAAAACTTACCGTTTGGCTGAAAAATGAAAAAAAAAAAAAAAAAAAAAACCCATATTTGCGAACTTTGACCTTGAATAATTTTTTTTGCAGATGTGGGATCGATGGGGACTTTTCACATTTAATTTATAATGGTGTTCCCAACATTCGTACCAATTTTTAGCTCTATGCGAATTTTTGTAACCTTAAATGTCTCTTTTGACCGGGCTATTATATTAGGAGAGCATCGAGACCAAACTATCGAGCAATCACAACCGATCCATCGTCCAAAGAAAGTCTTAACAAGATAGGCACGAACCTCCATACCCCAATGAGGTAGTACACGGTCTCGAAAAATGGCATCTGGGTGATACTGAAGCAACCGAGGAACAGCAAACAATTGCAACATGTCCAGATACACTGGAGATGTGATGATGCCCTCAGCGAAAAAGAATGGTCCTATAATTATGTCATGCAAAAGCGCACATAAAAACATTCACCTTTGGGCTGCCTCTGGTACAGTGACACCTCACCAAGGGGCTCTGATCCTCAAATGTGCACATTGTGCCGATTCACTACACCACTGATAGAAAGGGTCGCCTCGTCAGAAAAAGTAACATGTTTGAGATAGCTATTATTGCCCTCAATACATAACATTTAGACTGCAAAGTAATACCGACGCATGGCATCATTGGGCAACACAGCCTAAATAATTCGCACTTTGTATGCACGAAATAATAAATATTTATGGAAGATATCATGAAGAGAACTTTTTGGCATATGTAATTTACGCGAGGCCCTACACACTGCTTTCTTGGGACTAGGCACAAAACTCGCTCACTGCTTCCACCCTTTCAGCTGAGGTTGATGGTCGGTCAGTTCTCGGTAAGTCAACAAACAGATCCTGTTGTCTGGAACTTGCCATACCACGACTTAATGCTCTTATCAGGCAGCATCTTTCCATACATTGAAAGTTCCTCTGCAGTGTCATTGTTGACCGGGGCTTTTTCCTGGTAAGAAAAGGTGTCCGGTTTCTTAGATACTGCAACTGCTACAGTACAGCCACATTACTGAAACCTGCAACAAAAACCTTGGTTAGTTTTCCAACATTTTGACACCAGTTTCACATTTATATCTTGCATATACCGGATGTAAATAAAGTTTGTAATCAGGGAAAGACTTTTCAGACACCATATAATTTCCATTTTGACTACAGGACCTCTGATGATTTTCATGTTTTATCCCCTTGTTTTGCTCTTAAATGTAGAAGTGATTTGAAGTTTCCATTATTTTCTAAAGATTCTTCATCAAGATTGATTGGACCAGTATATCTGTCCCCCCTAAGATCAAGACCCTGACGGCCGCACAAAATTATGGTTTCGATGAAAGGATTTATTCTTGCATATTTTCTTCAATCTGTTTTAATATCAGTATTGGCTTTAACATCTACAGAACCTTTTGTTTCTCTACCACACTTTCAAAATTGCTTGCACAAATTACACATGTCTTATGATACTCACATTTTTCATGTACATTAAATGCTTCTGTGACATCTTGACATATTGCTTAATTAATTTTTAATTCATTTACCAAGTGGTTGACGAACACCAACCCTAATAACAAGGAAATAAAGCACACAACTTGCAGAATGTGCCACCTGCTCAGCCAACTCAGTTTGAATTTAAAATTAATTTTTCCACTTCCAGGAAATGTGAATGAAGAATCTGGTGCCCATACACTTTGCAGTATCCTTCTGCGTGTCTGAGATTGTATCTGAAATGAAAATTGCAAAAATTATACTAAAACTGGCTAGTACAAATATCGCAACATATGTTAGTTATTTAGAATTATAAACGAGTATTTAAATTAAATTCATACAGGAATTTTCCTTTCAATTATTTTTAGTGTGATACGGGGGAATCTCTGTAGTACAAGAACTGATAATGGTAAGAAATATTGTCGTAACAAGTAATCTTAATGAAAGAGAGAGGTGAAATTAAGGTCTTGGAGAGTCCAGAGTCGGGCCTGTGGGCCTACTAAAAATATACGCAGTTCGCATAGCTCGAAAGTGGTACGTCGTAGAGAAAAATTCATGAAAAGAAAGTTATTAGTAATTATATTATAAACATAAATACTCCATTAAATTGTTTATATAGCCAATTGTATTTAGTGTATCTCGTAATTAACTTTCTTTGTGCCGAATCATTTGGAATTGTATGTGCAAGTCTTTCATAAGTCCTCATTCTTCTATGCCCAGTAGGCATGCATGAAAAAGTGAACGTGTTTACGCTATGCATCGCTTGGATCTAGACACACTTGTTTTCCGGTGGCAATTAGTGTAGGACGCCGAGCGCTAGAGCCATATCCGGTTTTGTGATCTAGCCAAGCTGTGTCTGGAAGAACAGACGAAGCGAAAAAAATGGTTGCCTGTAAAGTCGGTTTTACGGGCGAAGATTTTACGTGACAACGTAGTGCTGCGCGCGCGGCAGACCGATCATAGTTGAGTGGGAGAGAGACGCAAGGCATTCGGCGGGCCTCTCTCTCGTTCGGTGACTCATCGTAACGTTACCGAGCGTTACACTTTTTCATAAGTGACTCCCAGCCGCAACCTAATTTAAGACGTTGTCACGTCAAAAATATACTCAGTTTCATTTACGAAGGCCTGGCACAGTGTTCTTGCTCTGCTAATGTATCCCTGCGCCTTAGTTGTTCTGGCACGTAAAAGCCATGCTGTTTGTTATGTCAGCTGTTGACATTGAGGGTCTGCGATGTTATACGTACAACCAACTTTGTTTCAGAAAATATGAATTTTTCTGATGCAACAGAAACTGTAAAATAGAAAATGTAAATTTGCAAAAACTATTTTTAAATTTTTGTAGTAAATAAAAATATTTTGAAAGTAAAATGTATCAAGAACAGTATTTTACGCATGTGCTAAATAATTTCCGTTAATATTTTTGAATGACAATAATTTGCCACTTACATATTGGTTACAAGGTTTACAGCATAGATATCTTGAATTGTTTCTACAACTGACTGACTGCAGTTAGAGAATAAGTGTATTACTGAAGTTTGTATTTAATTTATTGAGGTATTTTACAGGATTCACACAGATAGAAAATGTAATTTATATTTGTTTATTTTGCTGGTAAACATATTTAGAAGTGGAAATAGGCTGTAAAATGGGTTGGAAGTGAGTTTATTCGTTATCATTATTTATTATATATTTTTTTATCCATAACATACTTTTCTATTAACGGCAAATTTTAGCTTACAAGATTTGCCAGTTATATCTTTAAACTTCGTTTTACCTTCTCAGTAGTGCTGTTTTCATTATTTTGTTAAATTTCTATGTTAAGGGTTTATTGCTGTTTGAATAGCCCACAAAATGTGTTTGTATCCTAACAGAAGCAAATATTTGGTACCTTTCCTGCGNAGTTTATTGCTGTTTGAATAGCCCACAAAATGTGTTTGTATCCTAACAGAAGCAAATATTTGGTACCTTTCCTGCGTTATTCTCTGCGACATATGAAAATAAGTTAAACGTTGACTTTTGTTGCAACACGCTTAAAAAGCCAGCTATGCTTAAAGTTCGGCCTCTAGTAGTCATCGTGCCAAAAATGCATAACTAGTTAATTTTATATTTGACTTAATAATCATTACGAATGCTTACACTTGGCCGAAATTAAATAACGTCTAAACGCGCCTTCCTTTTTTTAAAAATAGTTTTGGTCATGGCAAAGTATAACATAACTCTACTAGTACAAAGCGATTACAGATAACTTTACTTTATGCTATAGGATCCAGAAGTGGTAGTTCACATGGACTTGACAAACTATAATTGAATAGCATTTGAAAAAAATACGTGGCTTTATTATTTTCACGCACTTCAGTTAACATATTTAAGCTAAAATTCGACCGAAAGTTGTAAAACTTAGATACACTAACAAACACACTGACATACGTTTAGGCTACATATATAAGTATGATACACACTACACAGCAATCACAGCCATGCTCTTATTTTTTAACGAGGCGCTCTTAGCCATTACGGCCCTTCCGCACCCCGGCCGCCCAGTCGGCGGGGAAGAGGGATCACGCCCTCTCATCGCAGACATGACCAGCGCTCACCGAAGTTGACCAAATCCAAATCCCCGATCTGATTCATCAGATCGCACCGAGTATGTCTTACCACAAGGCCTGAGATCCTAGTACTCAGTTTACCAAGCGTATGGTCTAGCCGGAGCACTACCCACACCCCTAACGTCATCACAGGAAGCTACCGGAGCAGGTGCCTGCTCACCGCGCGGCTCTTCAATAAGAGGGGGAATCTCTCCGAGCCTCCTCCAGCATGCGGAGTCAACCACTGCCAGCACGAGTCCAACCTCTATTGATCAGTACACCAGTGAAAACCACTGATGGGGCTCACCTGATCGTCCCGTGCTACCAGAGTTTACCTCCTCATTAAAAATTCATGAAAGTTGAAATTGTTAAAAGTACGAAGTAGCAATGCTAAAATATTTTAAAAACCGAATATGTTTCTGGAAACGCAATATGGTTGTCTACTCTTGACGGGAATGTTAAATTTGCTGATTTATTTTGTGCACACTATTTTCAGCAATTGTTGCCAACGTGAACACATACACAAACATGTTATGAACCAGCTGATCAAAAGCACTGCAATGGAGTCATTTGTTATATCTTTACAAANGAACACATACACAAACATGTTATGAACCAGCTGATCAAAAGCACTGCAATGGAGTCATTTGTTATATCTTTACAAAGTTGGTGGTTCTGTCTGTCAGGAAACGGCCTTCTTTAAATGAAACACTGTATATTAGTCTGTTTATCCTGTTCGTGTGGCTGTTTTCCTTCCTTGCGAAGAGAGGGAGTTAACGAGTTGGGGAAGAATTTACTAATGCATACTCGCTACCTACAAAATCCGTTCAACACATGTTAGTCCTGATTTTCTGAGGTAATTTTCTGTGATGGCGAGCTGCACAAACAAAAAACATTCTTTTATTTTCTCGCTTCACATTTATAAACTTGCAATTTTTCATAATTTTTTAAAACGTAAACAAAACAACTACTAGTTAATTTAATATAATTTCTAATCTAATACGCACATAACAATGACCATATACATTGAAGAGCCAAAAAAACTGGTACACCTGCCTAATGTCGTGTAGTGCCCCCGCGAGCACGCAGAAGTGCCGCAAGACGACGTGGCATGGAATCGACTAATGTCTGAAGGTATGCAGGAGGCAATTCACACCATGAATCCTGCAGGGCAGTCCACAAATCCAATCTGCGCGAATTTGGAAAGGGTTGCACGTCTGTCCCGTTTAATGATTCTCGTCAGTCGTCGTTTGTCCCGTTCTTTCCGGCCGCAGCGATGTCGAAGATGTGAGGTTTTACCGGATTCCCGATATTCACGGTACACTCGTGACTTGCAACGTGCTGTTCAGAAGAGATCTCCACCGCCTCGCACTCCTATGGATTTGTGGACTTCCCTGCAGGATTCATGGTGTGAATTGCTTCCTGCATACCTTCAGAGATTAGTCGAGTCCATGCCACGTCGTCTTGCGGAACTTCTGCGTGCTCGCGGGGGCCCTACACGATATTAGGCAGGTGTACCAGTTTTTTTGGCTCTTCAGTGTATTATCCAGAAGTCCATCGTTCCATCTGAAATATATCGTGTAAATTTTGCAATAACATTGTTTTTGTGCTCCGTATTAGGGCGTGTAGAGCCCTTCGGAAGCATTTTAGACCATGAGCCGTACATTTGTTTTCGATGAAATTTTCTTGACGGATATGCATGTGGAGTTTGTCCCTCGTGTGCGTGTGTAATATATTGAGGCTGAATTCTACAAACTTTGCGAGGTGATTCCTTATGCAAAATTATGAGGTAATTAATTTATTAGAAGTAGTGATACTGATAAATATCTGAATGTGAGTGTGAGAGAGAGAGAGAGAGAGAGAGAGAGAGAGAGAAAGCAGCGTCGTAATGAAGCAGCGTGGGAAACGGGAGATCCCCGAGAAAATCCGCCTACCGGCGGCATCGTCCGGAACGATTCCCACATGCGAAAATCCGGGAGTGACCTCGGAGAGAAGAGAAAAGGTCTTGTGTAACGTGCTGATAGCAGATTCGAAACCTCCCACAATTTAGTTCGTATAATTATGGTTTTTACATCAATGTATAAAGTAACTACTAAGGCTGCCTTCGTGCAACGCACTGTAGCTAACCGTTCTCTAGCAAACGGCTAAGGAAGTTTCAAAAGTGTGGAGTTGCTGCCTACGCGGGTAGGCAGCACATCTGGCACTAGAGCCACTTATAGGCTGTTGTGTATAGTTTGATGACTTCCTTGCCAAGATTGGCGGTAACGCAATACAAAATGGCCGTAAGTACAGCACTAACATCGCTATAGCTTCGGCGGCTCATTAAACGCCAAAACGAGTGGCATGAAGTTTCAGCGCGCTTCATACACATGTCTTTCTGTAGGTTAATGTTTTGTATGGTAAGTAGACATAATACGACGTGTCCATCAGTGTGCGAAGTTAGGTAACTTCGTTTATCAAAATATAAGTTATTTATAAACGAAGAGTCGCTTGTGTTATATAACATTTGTCAACAAATTGTATACACACGAATTAAGTGCAGGCATGTAGAATTTATTTAGGACCTATAAGGAAGTGGATACGGAGTAAAACGGCATATTGCATCTCCGAGGAAACTTGGGTGCTCAAAAACGCATTCCTTTCCACCTCCCTCCTCCCAACATAAATTCCGCAATGCTGTACGCGAGCATGTGCCATGCGCATTTGTACTTTGTCTTATTGGTATATGTGATAATCTTAGCCATTCATAATATAACTGCTGCAGCTTATAATTAGCCATATCACAAAATTAATATTGTTATTTTCACTATAGATATAAGTAATTCAGTAAAAAAAAAATGCATTTTTATTTTGTGCGGTTTGCTTTTGTTGCTTTGACACTGGAGAAAGCCCAACGAATTTCTGAGTCTAATTCTGAAATATTTTTATGCAGAAACTAACTACCCACCATTATTGCCCTTTATCACTGTACCATGACAATGTTATAGGCTGTTAACGGTTACGTCAGATTTTTCTGAAGCCCTGCTTAAGTTCTGCTTCCAGGATATTCCTCCACCTCATGCAAGAAAAGCTTAACTAAGTATAGAAAATTACACCAAATGGACACCCCACCGGTGCATATTCGTGCGCACTCAGTGTAATAGTATTCCATAAGAACTATTTCTCACTAAGCATTGCCAACACACATTTGTTCTTCCTGTATTTATATAAGTTATTAATGAAATGTTATATTTTATAGACGGAATATAAGTAAAAGTTCAATTTAACTAAAACAAAATGTGCTTTTATACAAAACATAATTATAAAACGCTTGTAATAAGTTAGATTTTTAGGAAACAATTAAACATGTTATACATAGGGCGAGTTTTCAAAGTTGTTCGAAAAGTTTGAAGAAACCGTGAATAGACCATACACAGGATTTACTAGTGTGTATTAATTTCAGCTCTGCGATACCAGCCTCAAATTTATATAAATTAATCATGTATATTTGTTTACAGTATTTAGTTAAAACTTTTTCTGATGTGAACCATTGAGTATAGTTCCTCGAAAATATGNCATGTATATTTGTTTACAGTATTTAGTTAAAACTTTTTCTGATGTGAACCATTGAGTATAGTTCCTCGAAAATATGTGCCTAATATTATCCTCTGTAAATTTTGAATTATGTATTAAATTTAAATATTTTAAGTTATTTAATGATAACTAAAGGGCTGAAGTACACAATCCATTATACATTTAAAATGAACCTCGCTTTTAACACCACTTGTTATAAATACATCGGTTACGGCAAGAAAGTAAGTGCTGGATTAAAAAAAATAAAAAATCTTTCCCTTGCTCATATTATTTTTTAAAAAATCCGTATTTTAATTTAGTTATAATTGGTCCCATAATTTTATGTTTAGTCTAAAACTGGAGCAACGTAAAAATATATACTCATTGCCCAACTTGCAAAATGTGCAACAAACTCTTTAATATGCAGTGGACTTACATTTGTGCAAGAATGTGAATGATTGGTATGTTCTGTGCAGAATTCATTTTATATTTGCGTAGAATCTAAGCTTTGGACCCAATGCCTGGGCAACGGCTATCTCTGAAACAATGGAAAGAAATAGTAACAAAAAATTGTTGCCGATTATAGTTCAGCAATAATGATATCAGGAATAAATTGCTTTATTAATTATTCACAGTATTTTTCTTCCGTATTACATTTTTTTCCTCTATTTTATGCAAAGGTTAACGTTACAAATAATCGAGTGCAATAATTGGTGCTAAATGTGTGCTAACAATAGAGAATTAATTCGATAATATTGGCAAGTACATATGACTGTCCCATGCAAAAAGTGTGATTTTNGTGTGCTAACAATAGAGAATTAATTCGATAATATTGGCAAGTACATATGACTGTCCCATGCAAAAAGTGTGATTTTTATATGGAATACGGACGACAACTCAAAGTGTTAAATGTACGTTGCCAAAGGCCCTGCTGTGCTTGAAGCAGTNATTTTATATGGAATACGGACGACAACTCAAAGTGTTAAATGTACGTTGCCAAAGGCCCTGCTGTGCTTGAAGCAGTGAAAGTCATATCCACATTTCAGGCGGTGGTGGTTCTACTGTTGCTGTGGCTGTAGACCGTGCTGTTATAGTGGCCCGTAATGTCATCCGAGATGGGTTACGTCAAGAATTAAGTTTCGGGAAATGAAAGCACGTGTTGTATAGTAGTGCGGTGCGTGACGGCGGTGTGTTGTCCAGCCAAGCCCGCCGCCGGCGCAGCAGTAGAATCCTTAGTTTTAGCGTCTTGTCGCGTGNAGTTTCGGGAAATGAAAGCACGTGTTGTATAGTAGTGCGGTGCGTGACGGCGGTGTGTTGTCCAGCCAAGCCCGCCGCCGGCGCAGCAGTAGAATCCTTAGTTTTAGCGTCTTGTCGCGTGCTCTTGGCGTCCCATCGCTTGCCAGTTTCCCGCCAGATTCTTTGCGCATATATGGGTGCGGCCAACCGGGAGGCCAAGCCAAGCGTCTTCTCTTCCCCCGCCTCGAGCACCCTACACTTCCCCTCCACCTCCCTGTACCCTGAGGACATCGTGGACCCGCCGCCCGTTACGACGGAGTCGAGCCTATGCAGTTGCCAGGGCAGAGAGGGAAATAGTGCACGATTGTCCGCGAGGGGCTGCCACCGTTCTGTTTGTTGGTAGTTAACGCTCGTTGGGCGCCAGTCGGTCCAAGTGTTCGCTGGTTACTGCCTCAGGCCGCTTGCTCTGTCTGCGGACTACAGTAGGTAAGTGCGGCGAGCCTTCGGGTCTCCCCCTCCGGAATGCGGGCCGCCCTCCTCCTTCCTCCTCCTCGTTTCCAGCATTTTTTGGCCTCGTTTCTAGCTTCTCATAATAATTTGTTGAAAACCCTGGGAGCGGGGTGGGTGACGAGTCGGGCAGCACTAGGGCTTAGCTGTTTGGCAGTGCTGCCGATAACTCGCGCCCCATCCTCGTCACTCTTAATATTGCTCTTGCCAAATATTATTTTCCATTCGCAGTCAGTTTCAAATATTACCTTCATGTAGGCAGTTCTATACTTGGGCCGAGTGCAGTCTGGAGATGAATTTTTCAACCTGAATTTACTGTTGCTGGTTAATAATGCTGAAAATGTGTATCTGACTTTTCTTACCCTTATGACTTAAACATTATTGGTGATTCACAATCGTATGTAAAACGTGAATGCGAGATTTCAATGCAGACCGCGTGCTTGCTCATTATATTGGGTAGAGCAAGACGTGTATGCGTTTTTATATTTACACTGACCTCATTGCGCTGAAATATTTAAATTTTGCTTCGTTTATATATATAATAATTANGGGTAGAGCAAGACGTGTATGCGTTTTTATATTTACACTGACCTCATTGCGCTGAAATATTTAAATTTTGCTTCGTTAATATATATATATATAATAATTATATATATATTATTTGTTTATTTATATAGTTTTAGTTTTTGCTTTGCAGTGTGTCAGTTGGCCAATTTTGAATGNATATATATATATTATTTGTTTATTTATATAGTTTTAGTTTTTGCTTTGCAGTGTGTCAGTTGGCCAATTTTGAATGTTTCTGTTTAAATCTTACTGCAGTCATTTCACCAGTTACTCCATATTAGAAGCAAAATAAATTAAACATATATTTCTGAAATGTTTATACGAGAATTTATCTTGACAAATATTTGAGATGATAAGTTGTAAGAAGTTTAAATTGCCTGTGTTAAAATATCCACGTTGAAATCTCGATGGCAGTAAACAAGTTGACCTGCCAGTTGGAGCATTCGGAAAGATGATAATAATTTTGAAGTTTCGTGGCACCGGTGTAGTTGAATTACTCAATTGCCGAAGCCGATTATAATAAGAGCAAAAAAATCAAAACATACAACAAAATGCAACATATGCACAGAAACTAAAGACATAATGTTCCCAAAAATCGTGCAAAATAAGTTAGCAAAAATTTGTNAAAATGCAACATATGCACAGAAACTAAAGACATAATGTTCCCAAAAATCGTGCAAAATAAGTTAGCAAAAATTTGTTCAGTTGTTGAGGGTTCTTTAGCATATTTATTATGTTGTGTGTGTTGCATTTTTTTTAAACATTACTGGTTTAATAATTGTTGAAATGTTGCATTTTTTTATCATATTTATTTTGCACGGTTTTTGGAGAAATTTTGTCTTATGTTATTGTGTACATATTGCGCTCTTTTATTCTTTTATTCTTTACGGTTTGCTTGTGTTGCTTAGAAAACGGATAAAGCTCAACGAATTTCCGATTAATTCGGGANCTCTTTTATTCTTTACGGTTTGCTTGTGTTGCTTAGAAAACGGATAAAGCTCAACGAATTTCCGATTAATTCGGGAAGATTTTTATGCAGAAACGACCTACCCCACATAATAACCCTCGATCACACTACCATGACAAGGTTACATGGGTTTTACAAGTGTATATTAATTATTCACTGAAGCGCCCTGAATTGCACGGATAAAGTAGCCTGATAGGAGCTTGGTTTCTTGATAAAATTTCGAGCCTGCAAAGAAAGCATGAATGTGGTCTCGTTAATTGCTCAGAATCCTTGCGCCTGGCAGACGGTTGTAACATTGCTCCCGGCGACTTATATCTGCTTCAATTACACTTAACATATCTAGCTTGATAACGGCGTAGTTGTGTTTAAAGTAAACTAATGTACCGTGAAATTTTTACTTGAACGTGCAAAACTGCTCGTCGGTTATTGTTTTAGTTTGCGAGAGCTTTAGCTTTCCACGTGCGTGCCTTGATATCTATTCGGTCAATCAGCACGTTTCGTGTCGTGGTAATTAAATGATGTGTCTCTAGTATTAATGCTGCACCATCATCCTTTCCTTTTTTAAGATGAGCTTATTTCCATGTACTATCTCTACACGCTTTAAGAACCAATCGTGTTAGGGGTAGGGATTATTAGCTGTAAAACCAATGGNTTTCCATGTACTATCTCTACACGCTTTAAGAACCAATCGTGTTAGGGGTAGGGATTATTAGCTGTAAAACCAATGGTGTTTTTTCACAGGCAGACGGGTTAACACACCTTCACAAAGTATTTTAATAAAATAATCGCAGTGAAAATCGTGGTTACATTCCTCGAACAGTATTACACCTTAGTGCTTGGATAAGTGAAATTACTAGATATAAAAAAAATAGTTAGTAGCAAATGTTTTCATTCATACATTTGAGAATGTGTTTTACATTTTAGTTATACTAGTTTCCATTTTATTTACATTACAACATTACAATGTGNTCATACATTTGAGAATGTGTTTTACATTTTAGTTATACTAGTTTCCATTTTATTTACATTACAACATTACAATGTGCAGTTACCAAGCTCAGCGCGTCCAGGGATTTTGAAGTCTGAGACCTCATCCTGCCACGCATCCAGCAGGGGAGACCCGGCTCGCACAGGAAGAGGGCTTGCAAACCCATTACAGATATCGCTGGCCATCACTACTCGCTGCCTGACAAATACGCCGTTAAAAAATTTGCAGAAAAAATATCGTAATTGTCTCTTAGGGTGCGCAGTCTGCTGCATTGACGTCATATGTTTGAATTATTTACTTGAACAAATTAAATACACACACACAGTAACAAAATTATATAATCCTAGGCGTGCCATACATAACTACTAAAGTAAAGGGAAGAACAATATAGTAATGGTTAGCACAGGAAGGAGCAGTGAGTATGCGGAAAAAATTATAGAACTGATCAATTAAATTCGATAGTGTATGCTTAAGAAGATAACTCATGCGTTAATGGATTCGCGGTAGACATAGTGTGTTTTGCAACACGCCACTTAAATATTGAGTTTACTGCAGAGCTCCTCAGCCCTGAAGGTGCTCACTCCCAATACCGAAATGCGGACTTAGTGAAAGAGATCAAATAGAATGCGTTTTGTAATATTTACTCGATTGAACATCTTTTGAGCGAGTGCTTAATTTATCACCTTTTAACGGCACTGTCAGGACTATGCATAATTTTGTAGACTAGGCAGACAATTAAGTATTCTTCTATTAAGGAGAGTTTAGATCGCCATAACGATTACATAATCGCAAGGTTTTATCTAACGTTGTCGTGTGTCCGTTAGGTACGTAACTAGGGATATCTAGAAGCAGGTCATTTTCTCTTGCAGTTTTAAAGTGCAAGATGCCTATTATTGCCTCGCAAATTGACCTAAGCTAGTAACGTGCGTCATTGCACTCTGTGAGAAGTATCGTTGCTTGGGCAGAAATTTTCTACCACGCCACTAGTTCATTCTTTGTTGAGATAGTTGTTGCTGGGTTATGTTTGAAAACTTTTCTGTGAAAACTCTTCGCTTTGTTAAATAAGTTACGATCATATGCATTATTTTATTTTAATTATAATTTAAGTCCAATACAGTTAGCAAGAAACCGAAACAAATTCTTACACTAATGACTTAAATAAAATAATAATTGGAAAATGTTGAGCTGCGCATTTTCCCCCGTGGTATCTCTGCTGCATCAGAATATCAATTTTAAAATAGTTCTTGGTAAAATTTTAATAGTTAACAATTTGTTTTAAAAAAACGCACTATACGTTTAGTATATTTTACTAAAAAAGATTTTAACATAAGGACATTACCCCCTTTTTTTACAAGTTTTTTCAGTTCTTTAAATACATTCTTCAAAATAAAATACAGACGTTAATACTGTACTTCTTATTTGTGAGTAGACAATTTGTTTTTTTCGTTTGAGAAAAAACGTTGATGGATCAGGATATCCTCCTCTCATACATTGCAGTTAACGTTAAATTTTTCAGGTAAATGGTGCAACCTTTGCATGATTCAGCCTGGAATTTGTGTGGTTCACCTTTCGTAATCCCAACATTGCAACCAACTTGTTATGAGGCTCAGATTAAATGCTCACGAATCTAGTATTTTGTACCTCAGAGTCTGAGATATCTTAAGCGTCTCGCAAGTTTATTTCTTATGGTTTCCGTTACTTGCTCTGTTTTGTGCCCGCGTTTCCTGCTGTCTCGGTCTAATAAATAAATAAATAAATAAATAAATATTAAATACTCTAACCCATGATAAACTGCACGTGGATCTGTGGTAACGTACAGGTACGTCTGTCTATAGANTGGTTTCCGTTACTTGCTCTGTTTTGTGCCCGCGTTTCCTGCTGTCTCGGTCTAATAAATAAATAAATAAATAAATATTAAATACTCTAACCCATGATAAACTGCACGTGGATCTGTGGTAACGTACAGGTACGTCTGTCTATAGCTCACGGCGTTAATCAAAAGCGTTGCAACGTTGTCGTCTTAGTCGTAACACAGGCTTGTTTTATATGATAATTTTGACCGTGTATCTTTACTCGCGCAGGCAATAATATTAAATTGCGTAGCTTCCTTGTCTGACCGTTTCTACTCTCCGCGTCATATTGTTTCAACACAGTGCCCATCATTCGCGAAGAGGTATCATTCAATCAGTCGTGTTAAATTTTAATTTTACGACTTGCATCACGGCGATATATGCACCCATTTATGTTTACTATATTAACTCATTTTGGTACGTAATATTTTACAGAATTATCTTGAATTCACGTATCCCTCCCAAGTTATACCTACCAGAGCCAAAACTGTGCATAGAATGCCAAAATATCTTTATGAAGTCAAATAACGTTTTTCTCCGGATGCTTGTGAAAACGACTTGTAAGTCGCTCACAGCGAGCGCTGCTAATTTGAACCTCAGACTTCGTCATAGAGACGGTGGGAGTGGTCTTAGTCGCTTGGCATCCGGATTTAGCTTAATTTTTTAACTACTCTCGCAAAATGTCTTTGTTGGCTTTTCCTTGGAGGTTTTCATGCAGTTTTGACTGCGTTCAACAGTGTTTCGTGGCTCGGGTAATTGAATTTACAAATAGCTTGTTACTATGTAGTATTCAGAAACCACACTTGAAAATATAAAATGGGGAAATTTTCATGTTACAGAGTGACAATCTGTACGTATTAAAACTGGCAAAAAGTTACCGAAAGCGACGCGAGAACCTACCAGTTATCCATACCGATAACTGGTAGGTTACTAGTTGGAGGTGCAGTGGGTCTCCGGCTGAACATTCCTCATACCAGTACATGACACTCTCCAGTTATATTAGAAACAACTTGTACCAGCGAACTTTGTGGGACGTGTTTGAAAGTTACCAGCTGTGAACATTAACGTGCACTGTGGAGCGACGAAGGTCCCACAAAGTCAGAAACACGCAGTTTCTGATGGATCAAGATGTACCATAAACGGCAATAAATTTTGATTGCCATCGTATTTTTCAAAATTTCTTCCGAGATGGTAAAAATCTTTGCTAGCACTAAGCTGTGCTGTGCAAAAATATTTGGTCGTTTGTCGGGTAGTGGGATATGAAGTGTTTGGTTACAGGATGTGGAAGAGTTGTGATAGCGCACGGCTCCTATGTTCAGCACCGGCCTCTCGGAACATCGCCCGCCCGGCTTGAACTGACGTGCGTGGCCTACATATACTAGCCGTTTGTAGATTTTTAGCGCCGAACCGATTGTGTGCGGGCCCGTGGCCGCATGTCCTTCTCGCATTATAGACTGAGGTTGTAGGTCCATTTCCATATGCCCTGCATGAGGATTCATTCCATGTAGTTCCATCAGATCACTGTACTGAAACCGGTGCAGTGTTGTACTAAGAGCCGCTCCGCCGCCTTTCAGTTATAAGGTCCCGGTCAACATAGTTGTCGCAAGTATTGGCACCCACATTTTATAGGCTCATTATGAAGAAATCATCCGTAATTGCTGACGTACGTATCTTAAACGTATATTTATGAACAAATTGCCTGTCAGTAACACACTATAAAAACAAACGTCTCTTTTCTGCACAACCAAAGGATAAGCAGGCATAATACAACAGCACCCTTCGCTAGTATGCACATTTTAATAATCGGTGTGCATACCCTTCGTATTGCTAACATCTTGTAGCCGCTGTGGTATGCTGGAGTGTTTTAGACCATTCCTGCAGGAGTCCTCTCAAATTCTTTTTCCCTTACGATCGACATCTTATGATCAGTGCGTCGAAATGAGCCCAGAGATGCTCAGTGGGGTTCAGATCGAGACTGTGGTGGGTTATGGATCATTAGTGGAGCGTTTTATAATAAACTCTCGCTGGTTTTCACGGCCGTGTGCTTCGGATCATTATTTGCTGGAGTNCAACATAGTTGTCGCAAGTATTGGCACCCACATTTTATAGGCTCATTATGAAGAAATCATCCGTAATTGCTGACGTGCGTATCTTAAACGTATATTTATGAACAAATTGCCTGTCAGTAACACACTATAAAAACAAACGTCTCTTTTCTGCACAACCAAAGGATAAGCAGGCATAATACAACAGCACCCTTCGCTAGTATGCACATTTTAATAATCGGTGTACATACCCTTCGTATTTCTAACATCTTGTAGCCGCTGTGGTATGCTGGAGTGTTTTAGACCATTCCTGCAGGAGTCCTCTCAAATTCTTTTTCCCTTACGATCGACATCTTATGATCAGTGCGTCGAAATGAGCCCAGAGATGCTCAGTGGGGTTCAGATCGAGACTGTGGTGGGTTATGGACNGCCCAGAGATGCTCAGTGGGGTTCAGATCGAGACTGTGGTGGGTTATGGATCATTAGTGGAGCGTTTTATAATAAACTCTCGCTGGTTTTCACGGCCGTGTGCTTCGGATCATTATTTGCTGGAGTAGGAAGACCCCTATCAAGTCCCAATATTTGCAAAATATTGCGTAAATTACCGCGCGGAACGTCCATGTATTTCATATGGTCCATTGTACGTAGGATTACAGCTAGATTTACAACTCCAGAGGCCACCATACGTTCACATACCTTTACAGTATCTCCTCCATGTTGAAGGGTTTGAAGAATGTGTTTGGATCGGAGTTCTGTGTAAGGCTTGCGCCACACTTTCTTCCTTCCCTCGGATCCGAACAAAGTGGACTTGGATTCGTCTGAAAATACGACAGTGTTTCAAAACACTCGTCTTGTTGAGCAAACTGCAAGAAACTTATGAATATTGCACTAATTTTCTGCCGGAAAAAATTACATTCTAGAAGTGAAGGCACACAAATACCTGCTGTCTTGCGGAATTTCGAGCACAGCATTGGTAATAAACTACGTAAAAATATCGTTTACTGTTTGTAATTATGCGCATTTCTAGAGTTTTAATTTACACTTATTAATCCCCGTTGCATGGTAATGCGTGTTGAACGAAAATGGCAAATTTAGAGTGGTTTTAGACTTCAAAATTCATTTTAGAGAAAGGTTGATATGGGCACGGATTGCGGTACGCCTGGTTAGTAATATTATAGGAGAGAAGACGGATGTATTCTCAAGATTTAATTGTGCACGAATGCAAGACTGCACGCAGCTCAGTTAATTACGAAAATTTGCGATGTGATAGTTGACTGTGTAGATCGTCACGCTTACATCGCTTACCTCGAAGAGTATTTTATAGTTATCACGTACTGCCTTTTACTGCATCGACTTGAATTTATTTTAGCACGCAAACTCTTAGAAAATATTTGCGTATCCCAAAAAAACGTTAACTTCTCGTCACAGAGAGCAACCGTTATTTCCGGTGTGCTTATTTAGTTGGAGATGTAATCTGTTTATTGAAGCGAGCTTGCATAATGCTCAGCTATTAATAGGGCGAATCCGCGTGCTTGCTCATGGCCACTACCTAGCAATCTCGTATTTCTGGAAGTGTGTTGCCTAAAACTAATCTCTCTTCACACGAAATATCCGCTGAATTTTGGCAAGGCTTTGCAGATTAATCCTTAGTACCGGACGTAGCGTGTTGAAGAGTCAAATACAGGAGCCGTGACACTCATTTCCCTTGAGAAAAGTTGAAGGGTAGTAAAAGGGTTTGGAGGGGAGACAATTTTTTTTGGCGACATCAGCATTTACAGGGTTGCCGCCGATATCCTCGATTACACTTCCTTGACTTTCCCTGACTTTGCCACAACTTGTTGGCAACATAATATTAAAACAATCCAATAAATATGTACACAAATTTTAAGATTATTATTACTAGCAACGAAAATGACTTCCTGCTTCGCCATTACAGTAAATCACGTTATATACAAGCAATCAGTACAGTTAGAAAATAAGAAAACCGTACTCCCTGGCATTACTGTGCAGTCAACATAATAGCAATAGGTTTGTTAATTAACACGTGTATTATTAAGAGCACAAACATTGCACGATTTGTAAATCAGTGAAAACAAATCCGGATAAGAGAAATTCTATAATACACAAATGTAACGAAAAATTAATAAATTAGAATGCCATGCCAAGCACAACATTTAAACATATTCTTAACAGCATTTTAAAAAATCTATAAAATAATTGAAGATAACCATAACGTTAAGAAACTACCATAAAAAGTATGACATTTCATGTACAAACAGAGATATTTCTTTCGAGAAATAAGCTACGTTTTTGCTTTTCGAGGTATTCAATTATTTTGTCAATATTTTCTTCTTAATTTTATCGTATGGTTTCAAGAATTTTTCTTCACTGGCTTTGCGGTTTTCCTTTTGCGGCAAGAAATTTTTTTGTCTTCTAGATGCTGTAGATATCGCTTGTAAAAATATTTCAGACGGGGGAATTTTTTTTAAATCTATAGGGACATGCTCTGCTTCACCAGAATAACTAATGGCATCCGGCACACGTCTTTGCGTTACGAGAGGCTCTTCAAGTAAATTTTGTACGACGATAGACTCGTTAACAGAAAAACCACTTTTAAGTGATGCGTAACTATCCAAACGGATATGGCACAGTTTAAATATGCGCCACGGTTCCCCATATTTGTGGTTATTGCCAAATATACCAGCAAAGAATTCATCAAAATTGGTTTCTTTGCTCGCTAGAAATAAACCTGCTAAAATTAACTTCCAGTATTTACTTTGCATCTTGGCAAAGAAAAAGGCACTTTATCAATTGCTTTCCTAGCAACATATTCAGAGATTCTTTTACCCTCGAACAACCAAGTTGTGGTTTATGAGTAATAATTTGTTGATAAATTGAGGTTAATCCGAATACCAGTTTGTACTTCAGTAGGCTCTTATTTTTGATTTTCGTAACAGTTGACATTCCAATCTGAAACCGATAATGTCTTTCTCACTTGCCTTTATTTGGGTGTTTCATTGTACCGTACCCGCCGTTAATGTGTGTTAACTGAAGTAGATTTTTCACTGCAATTAATATAAAGTGCAGCAAGTTTACTACCATAGTCAGCAGCTTCCAGTGTTGCAGATTCAACAACATGGATCGTTGTACATAATTGTACAAATAAAAAATAAGGGGCCTTGCAAACTGTAATTTTCGTAGGAATGATTCACATTTAGAAGTAAAGTATTGATAGAAAAGTTTTACATTTGAGGAATTTGTCGTCAATGT
Source organism: Clitarchus hookeri (assembly GCA_002778355.1). Lineage (NCBI taxonomy): Eukaryota > Metazoa > Arthropoda > Insecta > Phasmatodea > Phasmatidae > Clitarchus > Clitarchus hookeri. The sequence goes on along the minus strand of NQII01000130.1, from coordinate 128,765 downwards.
GCTTTGACACTTTGTCGGTTTGGTATGCGATCAACGACAATTTGGCAGAAGCTCGTTCTAAGCAACTGACTTTTTTTAACCCACCTGACAGTGCAGTATTTCATGGGAAATAGTTAACTGTAAGAAAATTTAGCGAAACTGGCCCCACGATCTGGGGAATCCTTAAATGGGAAATAAATGTCTCGTACAAAAGTATGGAGTTTTTTAACTCTCCATTGAAGACATGCAGTCCACACATACAAATATTTTAAAGTTTCATACCATCAGGATTTTTAGCCATCACCTTAAAGTTTTTTTTTAAACTTAAATTTACACTTGGTCCATCCACAGACACTTGCAGCAAATTCCTTTCTATGTAGAAGTCTCAGCCTTCACTGAACTTTTATGAGAGTTCGTGGGATTTCGTAGAACCTAAGAAGCGAATATCACAGTACTGAGTACACACTTTTTGTACTATATCAAAATATCTAACGTTGTTGTCAATTTGCCCCTTTTGGGATATATTGTTTAGAGCTTCACCAAATAAAATGACACCATCTTCACATCAATTTAGACGAGTATATCTTTACTCTGTAAAGGAAACTTCATCAACAGTTCATTTTCCACTTCCATGCTATTTGGAATACTGAAAACAAGTTATTTATTATAAATATTTACTTGCCAGGGCTTTGAGGAGAAGTCGATAGTGTAATGCTGACGCTCACGAGTTTTGCTACTGACGAGCCACTAAGTGATGCTAGTGGCCTTGCGCGAAGGGGCCCTTAAAGAAGGCTAGTCACGCTGCACACATCTTCCGATAGAGAAGGCAAGTTGTTGCGAACACCATACTGTATAAGGAAACTTTTGCGAAAACCGATAATTTACATTGAATTTTCTCAAGTTTAATGAATATTCTGCAACAATTTATACTGTTNAAATTTACACTTGGTCCATCCACAGACACTTGCAGCAAATTCCTTTCTATGTAGAAGTCTCAGCCTTCACTGAACTATTATGAGAGTTCGTGGGATTTCGTAGAACCTAAGAAGCGAATATCACAGTACTGAGTACACACTTTTTGTACTATATCAAAATATCTAACGTGGTTGTCAATTTGCCCCTTTTGGGATATATTGTTTAGAGCTTCACCAAATAAAATGACACCATCTTCACATCAATTNCAATTTGCCCCTTTTGGGATATATTGTTTAGAGCTTCACCAAATAAAATGACACCATCTTCACATCAATTTAGACGTGTATATCTTTACTCTGTAAAGGAAACTTCATCAACAGTTCATTTTCCACTTCCATGCTATTTGGAATACTGAAAACAAGTTATTTATTATAAATATTTACTTGCCAGGGCTTTGAGGAGAAGTGGATAGTGTAATGCTGACGCTCACGAGTTTTGCTACTGACGAGCCACTAAGTGATGCTAGTGGCCTTGCGCGAAGGGGCCCTTAAAGAAGGCTAGTCACGCTGCACACATCTTCCGATAGAGAAGGCAAGTTGTTGCGAACACCATACTGTATAAGGCAACTTTTGCGAAAACCGATAATTTACATTGAATTTTCTCAAGTTTAATGAATATTCTGCAACAATTTATACTGTTNAAACTTTTGCGAAAACCGATAATTTACATTGAATTTTCTCAAGTTTAATGAATATTCTGCAACAATTTATACTGTTCCCTTGGAGCAGAGATGCCACCTAAGCCAGAATAGAAAATTATTTTTTTTTGTCGAGGACACTCTTGAAACTCATTGCCTAATCTGTAGATTATTAAAATTAACATAATAATTTAAACTTTACTGGTTCCTTCATGATGGATTCCACTTCCAAGTAAACTGATAATGGACACCCATTCCTGTGCTAGTGAATTAATTGAAATAAGTAGTACACCAAATACGCATTATGTAATTTTTGCTCCTTTGGATACATCAAGTTAAAAAGGAACAATATGTATATTGTTATGAGATTTAAAAAAATGGCATTTGGAAAATTAGGTTCTGTATTGTTTATAAACTGTTTTTTGTTTGCTACATTTTACAGCGTAACAGATTTATTGACGAGCTTAATTTAATCAGGCGAAGACTATTTAAAATATATTTTCCAGTAGGGAATCTTAATTGATGCCGCCTGGCAAGGCAAGCTGTGATTGGGACATTATATCTATCCACTTGAGGCCCTGGAGCGATGCCGCCACAAAACCATAAATAACCGCGATCGACATCCCAGGCTCTGATGCAACTTTGTTTAATAGAATGTATATTCAAAGAAGTGTTGTTAAGAAGTACAGAATAGAATAGACTTTCTGAAGCAATGTTTCGTATTGCCTGGAGAGGAAAAGAGCCAAAAGTTAAATGCACGCCTTACGGAAATTGTTTAACTGAACAAAAATATGCAACCACTGTAAAACCTGTTCACGTAATTAATTTTTCCATCAAAATAAGTTTTATTTTAATTGTGCTTTAATTAAATTTCATGATACTAAAGTGCAGCAGCGTTTTCATGTCAAATTTTCTTAACGAAGCTATTTCCGAGAAACTCTCCCGTTATATTATTAAAGATCTTGAATGCTTGCAAATGTGCAGGAGTGCTTACACACAGTGTAAGTTATTGTAAATACATGCTTCAAATTAAAACACAATATAAACTGNCAAATGTGCAGGAGTGCTTACACACAGTGTAAGTTATTGTAAATACATGCTTCAAATTAAAACACAATATAAACTGATGTTTTATATTTTAATTTGCTTAGCAGACGGTTTGGATATTTCTCTATATAAGCAAACAAAATTGCAACACTTGCGGGAAAAAGTCAGTAAACTGTTCTTTATGGGCAAATATTACTTCTCACTTTATACATTCTGTAGAAGACAAAAATTCATGAGAATGGATTGTTTGTATAAGGCGGTTTATTAAACAAATAGTTATATAGGCAAGTGACTGAATGTTTTATTGTGCAATTATGAAATAAAACTTGTTCAAAATAATTCTGAATACGTACTTGCCCGTATCAATTATTTCATATACTTTCATTTAGTATTAACAGCAAGTGCGGATAATGGCTAATGTTATTTATTTTATTTTTCATTCTTTCGGCCCCCAAATACGAACATATTTGTTCTGGGACATAGAACATGTCAGTATAATAAAAATCTGAATTTTAACTAAGTAATATACATAAACAACACATGAAATTATACAAAATTAATTTGCATATATTAAGATAAATATCCGCACTTGCAGAAAAAAAACAACTTCTTATACTGTTCATGATAAAAGTTTGGGTTCATGTGTGTAATACTCATTAATAGTGTAAAACGGGTTAGATAAAAGATACTAGTTTTTTTTTTTCAATAACTTTGTATTTATTTTACTAAATTTTTTTCAGTTGATTGGCAAATTATTGTATAGCTTANGTTTTTTTTTTTCAATAACTTTGTATTTATTTTACTAAATTTTTTTCAGTTGATTGGCAAATTATTGTATAGCTTAGTGCCAGAATAGTGAGCACCTTTTTGGCAAAAACTACATATTGCGTAGCAAATTTGTCTTTCTTATCTCCAGTGTAATAAAAATGTTTATCATAATTCTGATAAAATTGATGAGTACTCTTAACAACAAAATAAATTATGTCGAACGTTTTCAGAAAATGTCTGAATGGATCGTGGAGTATCTGTGATACAGTGCTCTGCCTTACGAAAACCGTCGCACAAAAATTTTCCGTCTGAGAAATTTAAAATTATTCTTGTCTAACTATGTTAGGTGTTATTAAATTAATAGTAACATTCAAATGGTAATCAGTAAATATAGATTGCGAAATAGTACTGCTTATAGAATAATGTACATTTATAACACTTAGAGCAATTAAACTGTGAACTTTTTATTTTTTAACCAACCTATTTACAAANCTTTTTATTTTTTAACCAACCTATTTACAAATGAAGACTTTTCGGAAAAAGTCTTGTTTTTTCGCACTTCCTCCGAAGCTATAAATGTATAAATAACGAGCTTACAGCATATTACGTTTAACAGTGGATAGGGAAGGGAGAGGGAGTGTTTTGCGTCACTCTCTAATTCGGAATTAGGGGATGTCTACGGATTGCCAGTTAAAAGTGCTCCATCCGGAATCGGTAGAAAAAGAAAACTACTAATATCTTCAGTTAAATGAAATCCACTAATTCAAACAGTTTAAAATCCATTATTTATAGTCGATAAATTAAAAATCACAATGATTAAAAACAGTGCATTACGGTGTGAAATAAATTAAGTAAGATTATTTTGTCGCAAAACAAAATTATTATATGTACAAAAAAATTTAAAGCTGTTGGGATCGAGTCGCTACCCAAAATGCCACATATTCTCCTGTGTCTATCGGCTGTCGTCTTACCAACTCTACTCCTTTGCCACTGTGATACTCGGTCTCGCATTTTGCATAGCAACGGAAACATAAAATTGCGAACGGCTATAATTTGCTAAAAATGAAAGTAAATTGATTCCATGCTGTCGAAAGATACACACATTCTGCGCACGTACATTTATACGATTCGTTAGACAATCTAAGTTACGTTTAGTACAGATTCTGTACTTTAAAAGATAAATATATTGGGTTTAAAGAAGTTGTCAGTGTTCTATTGTGTCTGCCATTTTACAACGCAACGATATATAAGAGAATTAAACTGTTATTATGAAGAGACAGAATTACTAGTAATAACTGCTAAATTAGACAGTGGAATGTTCGAACCAATTATAAAATGTGTCGTTTCCTCATTTTTTTTTACTGTCAACTTGCAGAAAACAAAACTTATGTCTGTAAAAATTCACGTTACTTATTGAGTCACCTCTGTCGAATTAGTAAAATTATTACTGATCAATCTGTTACTAAAAATAATAGTTCAAATTTGTAGCGTCTCGTTGCATGGTAAAATGGCGGATACTAGTGAACATCAATAACCACTATATTGAAACCACTATATTTATATTTTAAAGCACAGAATATGAACTAAACTTAACGTAGATTGACTTTTAAACGTTGCAAAAACATGTATTTGCGCAGAATATGTATATATTTCGACAGCATGAAATACTTTCACATCATTAAACTTACAGCCGTTTATATTTTGTTGTTTAGTACCCATAATACGAGTGCCTGTTTGGCAGTGGTAAAGTAGGGCAGTGGGTATGGCTGACCATGAAAGCTCCAGACACTATGGGCGGAGGTTCGATCCCAACCACATTAAAAAATTTCTGTGTAGGCAATAGTTTTGTTTTGCGACAAAATAAATCGTACCTAACTTATATCACGAAGGAATGCTCTGTCTTTTTATCCTGGAGTTTATTTATTAACCAAATATAAATAACTAGTTTTCTACCCTTTGAATTAGTGTGTTTATTTTAACTGACGAATTAGTGACTTTTTTATACATATTAACTGGCAATCGTTAAAAATTAACTGATTCCTATTTAGATTGCAGTACAAAAAATTGCAAGCAAGTTTCTCATTAAATCGCCCTCAAAAATACTGGAAAAACTACAATGTACAAAACATTACATGGTGTGCTTTTGTGAATGAAGACGGGTAGCAAGAAGTGGCCTGCACCGAAACTCCAAAACGTACGGAAACTCTCTGTAAAATTATATCTTGATGAAAATTATATTTCGGAAAAAGCAAGTAGGGTCACAGAAGGGCAGAATGCCCCAGCGCTCTGAGTGGGGCACCTAACACTTTCCCTAGCAACCTGTACATTGGGACCCCAGCACTATACCACAAATCCGCTTCTACAGACCTACCAGTAGGCTGCATCACGTTCTCGAAAGTCTTATGGAATTGCTGCTATACGCTGTTATCCTGAACTCCAGGCGCAAACTGTGCAAGATAATAATTTATGGATAATGAGGTTGAAAAATAACACAATCTATGACAACGTGATTATTTAGGGAGGCACAAGTCCTTGAATATTGGGAATTATAATAAGTTATTTAAAACATTTCAGAAGGTACGTGAGACCAGATGCGAATCCAATGGGGCTAAGGGGCTTCAGCCTTCTCTTGTAGCTCGATTTTACACTGAATAAAATATACGTTACTATACATCATTAATAATGCAGTTTAATACACACGCCTTAAAATTAACTTGAAAACTTTACTTAAAATAAAGGTGTTTATATAGCCCATCCGCTAGGTACTGAAATGTATGCGTAGTGTTAAAATTTAAGGGCTCTGCCTACCAAGCATACAGCCACGGAATTGAAATGGAAAATCAATGTTAAAGAAATTACTTCTCAAAAAATCAGTTTTAAGTTTAGGCCTAACTGTTTGAAATAAAAATATATTAAATACAACGTTTTCACAGAATACTGCTTCGTTAAGAAAAAAGTGTTCATATTTTTATAAAATGTAAATTGTAATATTATATTTTAGAGGATAATATTAAAAACAATTGGCATGATTTCTGTACGTGCCAGTATTCCTTGAGAAATGTCTCGTAATAATTTTTGTTTGAAACGGTTATTTTTAAATTAATGCCTTGAGGTGTGTGTAACATTCATTCTTCATTTAAATTATTTGGTTGCAGGCTTTGTAGACACGCCCATAATGCTTTCGGTAAATATGTGCTTTGAACGTAATGCACCTCTCATGCACCCCCGCTCACCCTCATAAATGGATCTCTAGGTCCGCAACTGCGCGAGACTAAACAATAAATTCGTGAATAATGTTCTACTGAATTTGGTATCTACCATCTGTGAACATTTGGCGGGTGATAACACTGATTTTCATGAAATTAGTGTTGTATTGATCGGCCTGGCAGGACAGGTAGCAAGCACCCTTTCAAACGTTGCAGGTTCTCTCGAGAACCGCTGGCCTTGAGTTTTACACTAATGCAACGTTTTGTGTTTCTTTAGTGTATAAGTTATTCTATGTCGTAACAATCTACGTACACCCATGGGTACCACACGTTTGTTAGTTAATAACGGAACTCCGAAATTTCGTAGTGACGGGCGATGTTATTAGCCACCAAATGTTCACTGATGGCAGATACCAAATCAGACTAACCGTTTTCACGAATGGTTGGTCCATCTCGCATAGTTAGACATTTTGCAAATAACTAGTTTTAATAGCCAGTTTTAAAGTGTTTGTCTCCCTAATAATCACGTTTTTTCATAGGTTGTATTAGGTTTCCTAACATTATCATGTTCATAACGTATCAAGTTTGTATATGGAGTTTAGGATAAACCCGTATGGCAGCAAAATTGAATTGCTGTGTAAGGTTTTCCTCTGATATCGCAAATATTGCCGCAAGTCTGGGTACCTTAGAATGATACCCCATTGTTTCCAGTGGTTTAGTTTCTGTGAAACACTAGTCGTGACTGTTACTTTTTTCACATTTACGAAAACCATTTCGCAGCCATTGCTCAAACGTTCAGAGGGATCCATCCTAGTGCCATGAACATCCTGAAATTTTGCTGTGGCCCCTAAATGGTAGGAAATAAACACTAAAATTTAAAGTGCGGTATATTTAATGATTTACAGTGTGAAATTACGATTTTACAGATTTCTATTATTTTACGGCTAAGTATCTGAATAATATTGATTTTTATGTCTACATTTCATACACTGAACGGGGAGCATTCAAGTTCGATTTCGGATGTCAACAGGTGCAAAAATATTTTAAAATAGGAATCGATAATCTGAAATTCTTACCTACCGATATCACGCCGTTCTATGATTGCTGTGGCGACTTTCGAAGCGCAGTGTTCAGTCTGCTATTTTACGGTCTGCTTGTGCATGTAGGGAGGCGCAAATGGGACTTTTGAAGAAATGCCGATTACTCTTAACTTCGTGGCAAAAATTGTTAACTGAATATTTTTAAAGATTATTTTATTTGAACGGTATAATCCTAACAATTAAAACGGTGATTGCAAGTAGTCATTCTGGAGCAGTTCTGTGAGGAACAATGGATCTATTACAGCTTAGGGTGAATCTGATACCACCATAACGCTGGTAATAATGGAAGATTTAGACTTGAGACAAAAAGTTGTATACATTTTTGAGTATTAGTGCGATGTTTTTTGGGTGTTTAAATTTGAAACAATTACAGATGTCGGCGACGCTTATTCGTAAATAATATTCAAGAACAGAATTTCAATTAAACGCTCAACTCGAAGCTGCTGCTGGGATGCGTAGTGCTTGAGACTAGATTTACGGTCATGCATAGCTCGATTCTCGAGTCTTTGAAGCATTCATATCAGAGCTTGGTTTTTGATGGGTACACCTGAGAGAGAGAGAGAGAGAGAGAGATNTTGGTTTTTGATGGGTACACCTGAGAGAGAGAGAGAGAGAGAGAAGGAAATGTGCAAATAATTAGAATTAATAATTTTGTAAATGGAGTTCAGCTGTTTAATATTCTTGCTTTTGCCCTTATTGTAATATACTAGATTAAGTTTTGAGAAGGTACGCATTTTATTGATGTAGGGAATCTGTTTCTCAATTTATTCTCCTAAATTGATCAGAGTGGTCAGATACTGCTCATATCTGACGATTGCACTGGTGGTTGGAGATAGGCATGATTTCATCTTCATTATCCTCGGAACCAAATTATCCACCTGGCTTTTTGCACAAAGATGTATTCAAGCAAGTGTGTCTTGGATCGTAAGTGCATTTGGTTACGTAAAAGTGTCTGCGTAGTTGCTGGCAGGTATTCAACAATGTAGAGTAATTATAGAACCAACTGAATACCAAGATATGGCTGCTCAAACCACAGGTCCGTATCTACGCATTGTAAAACGATCAACGCATACATTTTTTTTTTTTGTTGCTGTGTTGTGCGTTTACGAAACATGACGGGCGCAAAATGTGAAACAGCTTAAATAATGTTCTATCGGATTACCGTAGATAGATTTTTTAAACTCTTTTACTTTAACTGTGGAAACAGCATCTTTGCGATGGGTCACCTTGATGCGATAATACTATAATTTGTTCCCAATTCTCTTAAATGCCCGGTGATCTCGTTTGTTCATTTTGGATGATTGTGGTAATAATTATTCTTAACGAAAGATTATTTTCCATGCCTTATTCACACTGTGACCTTGAAAATAATTTGCTTCATATGCACTGAACAAGAGATGTGGTTTTTATTACACTATCTTAGCATGCATATTTTTTTTAGAAATATGGTGAAAATTCCAACTAAAAGTTATTTTGAACCAGCTTCTACAAGAATGTGTAATGCCTGGCCTGAAGAAAGAGAAAATTATAAATACTCATATGATTTCAGTGTAGACAGTGTTTATTCCCGTATAAGTTATGTTCCCTTTCTATCTATATTCCATACATGAATGCATATTAGCAATCGTAATGATGATTCATGGTAGATTTTCCTGGAACAACTTGAAGCAGACCAGTTACACGAAAAACCAAAATTTTCAAACTGTGATGCTCTTGATAATCTCGGTACCAATTGGTTATTACAAAAATACCTGAGCTACGCATTGCCTATTTTATTTGATTCTAGGTTTTTGTTCTGGGATTTATATTTTGGGTTTATTTAGACACAAAGATAATTAAGTGTGACTCGAGGGACATGGTTTCAGACTGAACGTAAATAGTTCCATAACTGCCTGCGCAGCGCACCTGTATGCTGTATCTGCCTTATTCCTAGTGTGTGTGTTTGCAATACCGTTATGTATATCTGCTGTCTGTACAGCTTTCGTGTGTGTGTGTGTGTGTGTGTGTGTACGTTTTTTTTATCGTATCCCTTCTCATAATTCTAGCATTTTAAAAACTGTCCAGCGGTAGGGACGCAAATCGTAAGAGCAAAAGAAACAAATGAAAATACAATCGTATTTGGCTAACAATTTTAATATCAGCGTGGTAGTAAAATATGAAAGTGTTTACGAAATGTTTTGTTCCTTTCCAAACAATTTCACCAGCAGAGCCCTACACTTGAAAATGAATTACTTTTGCGAGACCGAAGTTCACTATATCTAGGTGGAGGTAACATTACATAATTGCCAATTTTTGGCTTGATAGCGGATCATGTGAGCCATGAGAACTACTTTTATTTAATTAGACGAAACTTTCTGTAGGCCATATTCACTTGTAGCCAATGATAAGTAATGAACTCTCTTAAATATTTGTGTTTATAAACGAGCTCTTATTACCAACCACGTTAAGTTTGTATGGTGCCTGCTGAACACATTTTAAAACAGCAACGTAACTATTTCAACATAACTAATTTTAAGTGTAAATAAGTTTTGCTCATCGTTCAAGGATAAATGTCACATTCTGGCGAGTATGTTCATAGTGACTATGTAAAATGTGCGTTCTCAGAGCACAGCCTTCTCGTACTTAATCTGCTACTTTGCAATCTTTTGTCGTGATTTTTTTTTTGCACAGTAGAACGGCAGATCCAATTAACTGTAGGAAGGAAAGGTAGCTGGACAGCTAGCTGTAGTTTCATTTTTTTTTCTTCAAAAATTATATGTAGAAAATTTATTTATGAACTGAGGTGTTTTTCCAACCTCTAAGATTATAGATCTGGTTTACCTGTCGTGAAATCTGAACAGTTTTTGAGTTTCATATTTGGTAATAAACTGCTTTGAAGGCGTCGCAGAAAAGGCCTTAACTACAGTACATGAAAGGCATTAACCTACTAGAAATCCTGAGTCGTCGGATTCACGTATAGATTCGACACACTCGTGAGGTTGTAGAAGACTCCATGGGTAGTTACTCTGCGGGACCATCCATAATCAAAACTGTGGACAGTGATAGCAGAACTGGCATGTGTATTTCGACATCGGCATTCCATATAAGCTCCGTGGTCAGTTTCTGTTCGAAAGTTGGGGAGACACTTTTACTTAATCATAGGTGTCAGCATCGTCCGTTTTAGATTAGTGTTAAAGTGCTGTCGTACCCTCCAGCCTCTAGACAAAAGATTTTTTTTTAAACGCCGCCTTGTAACAGCTTTTTTATTAAAAGGCAAACAATGAGTAGGTTAATATACGTATACACTTCAGGTCCTGGAAAGATGTGATTGTTTATATGATGCCTCCACCAAACAATAAATAACAGTGATATACATACTTGGCTCTGATGCAACTCTCTGTATTAGAATGTGTGAAGTGAGAAATAATACAACGTTGGTCAGAATTCATATGCTATACTCTGGGAGATGATTCCTTATGAAAAATAAAGTGAGGTATATTTTGATGAATATTATCATGTGGTGAATATTAAGGGAGGTACACAGTGTTGAAAATCAAATTTTGAAATACACGGATGTAAACATATCACGAAGTACTTGAGATGGAGTGACAAAAATCGGAATAGTGTTTAAAGAAACGGAGATCGTAAATTTGTTAAAATTTGGTTTCTCAAATTGTCCCCCAGGGCCGGTCTTAGACATTTTTCACTTGTAAGCTAACATTAATTTTGGCGTCCCCATCCCCTCCCCTTCTCACATTAAAATATTACACTGTTTTACAATGGCGATTATAGATATTTGATCAATATTGGCATGTGCCAGTAACTTAAGATAGTAACAATGTTTTTTTCTAACCTAACATCTTACACTTCATTTATTACAATTTAAACAGTCTGTACTATTGCAAATGTATTTAGTGCCTATGGCAACAATGTGATTATTTAAAATACCTTTAACAGAAATTAAACTTATACATAATAGTATGAAATAAATGGTAGTTTTTAAGTTTGAAATTCATGTGCCTAAAGCAAAGCAAACACACAAATTATCTTGGCTTTCGTTCTCGAAAATTCCTTGAATTGAATCTCTGTCGATTTCATTCCAAATTTTGTACTCAGTTGCCATTGTTGCATGTCCAAACAATCGCTCTTGTAATATAATAGAGGGTTTTTATTAATTTAGATTTATAAAAACTTATTTCGGCACTGGCTACTGAAAGAGGGATGCTATAAGTATTCTCAAGCTAACAAAAATGCTCGGAAACATTTGCACATAACCATTCTTAGTTATAAAACAAATAGAGTATTAGCCGGAGAGCTCCCAGAGGGCAACACGGGTGCGAATATCTGAAGGTCGTCAAAGAGATCATTCCCATCTGCATCACATTCTTCTCCGTCGCTTTGTACAATCAGAAGATCTGTACACACTTTACAAGTGGTCTTTCTTCCACACATGGAGATAGCCAATGTATAAGAATATGAACCCGTTGGTATGGTTTTTCATGAGATCGAACCTTTCTTTCGGAGAATTGATTGCTGTATCAAGCACAGCATAAAAGAAATTCACTTTGAAAGATGTTTCCCCCACCTCAATTGGTTCATCTTCACTTTCATTGGAAAACTGCATTTTAACTATTCTTGGGCGGATTTGGATTTCCTTTTCCAACTGGGGAGTAACACCGATTTAGTCTNAAGATGTTTCCCCCACCTCAATTGGTTCATCTTCACTTTCATTGGAAAACTGCATTTTAACTATTCTTGGGCGGATTGGGATTTCCTTTTCCAACTGGGGAGTAACACCGATTTAGTCTGCAAGCTCTTTAGCGTCTGTAATGTTGCTGATTGCCCCTTCACCAACCTCATTTTCTCCAGAAAACTTTAAACGATTTTAATGAGGTCCACAGCACTTTGCAAGTTTAATGTAACTTTTTGCAGTACTTTAACAACAATGTTTACTTAAAAATAATATTTCGTGCCAAGTGAGGAGACAGCAGACGAATTTGAAATTTTGAAGTTTTATTGTAATTCCCAAAGCAGTGTAAGTGCTGAAAGTGCCCAGTCTTTGGTCTTAATAAGCTTTGTGTATAGCATCGTATACTTCTTCACTATTATATCTGAGTGGCAATAAAACATATTTTAGACTCTGCTAGCGAGTGCTGCTGAGGGGTTTCACACATTGAACAAATACGTGCCGAGTTCTCCCAACGATAAGTTCATGACAAAAATAAATTTTATATTTCTTGAACTGTGCTGAAAAAAATTGCAGCAATANTGAAGTTTTATTGTAATTCCCAAAGCAGTGTACGTGCTGAAAGTGCCCAGTCTTTGGTCTTAATAAGCTTTGTGTACAGCATCGTATACTTCTTCACTATTATATCTGAGTGGCAATAAAACATATATTAGACTCTGCTAGCGAGTGCTGCTGAGGGGTTTCACACATTGAACAAATACGTGCCGAGTTAAGATTCTCCCAACGATAAGTTCATGACAAAAATAAATTTTATATTTCTTGAACTGTGCTGAAAAAAATTGCAGCAATAGAGGATGATAAGGCCACATCATTCACAACAATATTTAGGAAGTGGTTTCCACGGCACAAAAAAAATCCCGATGATTTAGGGCAAGTATTTTTTTCTGAACTCGTGTATTCTTACCTTTCATATTAGAGCCATTATCATATACTTGGGTACGCATGTTCTTTTAAAAAATATTCCATTCTGACAGCTCATTCCGCAGACAGTCTGTGAGGCCTACGCCTGAAGAGTTCGAGATTGGTACAAAGCATAAGGAATGTTCGTGAATTGTTATTTCCTAATTTTCTTCAACTCGTACGAACCTCACCACCATTTTAATCTGCTCTGTGTGGCTGATGTCAGGAGTACAGTCAAGTACAGTTGAATAATAGGTTGTATTTTTGACCTTTTTCAAAATGTGATCTTGAATCCGAGTGACTCAGCCATTACTATGTCAAATTGGCAATTTATTCAACCAGTTTCAAAAATTACCACTATTACTTTTGAAAAGAGAAACTGTTGTCTCTCGAAGTGCCAATCATTGGGTGCAAAGAAATTCTACAACACAAAGAAAACATTTCAGAAATGATGCCAATGCTCTGTTTAAGCTTCGATAAATTTTACGGTTTCCTCGCCGATGGTTTTATTTATATACAAACTTAAAGATAGTTCACACCATGATTGCAGATTTTTTACATGAGTTGGGAATTTTCATGAATAGACATAATTTTAGACAAGTTCTGCCAGTCTGAGTAACTCTGGTCTCCAGCAAGAGATGAATTTTTATTACCAAAAAATCTGCAGGCAAAACAAAAAAACTGAATTTTTTGCAAGTGAGCAAATAAGTCAAACCCTTTTAGATTGCTTTCCATTTCACAGTTTTCTTACGTAGTGTTTCGATGAAAATTTTCTACCTCTAGCATCAAGAGGAAATTTGATGTTGACCTGAACAGGGCCACATTCAACAAAAAGTTTCCCGAGATCTGTTGTAATTTAATTTGGCCACACACCACAGTCATTTGATAGTGCCGGTGGTTTGTTTCTGATCAATTCTTGCAACAAAAATCAAGACATAGCTTAACCTCTTCCGGCAGCGAGTAAAATAATGAAATAAAAAATAGAAAAATGGGAAACTGCACACACAAACTGAAATGCTACTTACAAATTCAAAAATGGAAAAACGTCTACTTTCAACTCATAATAAAAGTTTATTCATTTCAAATGCAGTGTTTGCTTTAACTAATACGTATTTATTTTACTGAAGAATAAAATAATTTTAGTACAGTATACTTTGATTAATCGGTGCTCTGCTGAACCGTTTTTGGTTAATTCGTGCGGCCTTCTTGAAGTACTGTAACTTGCACTGCGATAAGCCAATGCCACATTGCTTGTCGGTATAGTGAAATCCAAAAGAGAAAATAATGCGCAGAAGTCCGAAATGCTTCGGGCCAGTAGGAAGAATTAATTGCCGCTGCACGAAGAGGTGAAGTTGTTCAGTTCAGTAGTGACAGCGGCAAGAGTGGTTGGGCGAGAGCTGCTTTACGTGTGCATACTACCTGTCGAGAAAACGTAAATTGCATCGGTGGCGTTCAACAACGCGGTACTAGAGCGACGTTATCAGTTTGGTGTGTATAACACCAACAGTGCCACGTGGTTCCCCTTCCTCCAGCGGCGTGCATTCGGAAGGGCCATTCCCAACACTGCCTCCCCTACGTTTCCGCCTTCAAATATGCCTGATTATTTTTTCATGTGATCTTTACTATATGTATATTTTTAAGATAATTTGCTTATGATACTGTACTGTTTATGTCTCACACTTGGCGATATTTAATTGTAGTTTTAGTTTTAAAAATAAATAAGCAGACCATAACTTTTAAAAAAATATTTATTTCATTCATATTTATAATACGTCAATATCTAATTATTTGCCTCACCACAATTTTTGTGAGGTCTATTTAAAACTTCTGTCTTCTCGGATGATTCATACAGTGATAAATGTTCATCAAATTCCATTCGAGATGTATAATCTTGATGTGATTCACATATTGTCAGGCCATTCTGTTCCTTTGCAGTAGTTTAGGCTTCTGTTGTATTATGAAAATAATTAAAACTATAATAGTGTAATTATTTGACATTGTGTAGGTTCAGTAATAACATGCTGTAGGCGCCTTTGTCACTCTTATGTGCTCTCGTTTTTGGTATAATTTACTGATTTTAAAAACCTATAAACTTAAAATCCGTAAAGATTGATTATTAGCATCAAACATCAATAACTACATTCGAACACAGTATAAACACTTACTTAATACTATAGGCCAAATATAAATTTTACAAAGTATAAACCTACATACAGTTCCGATTTTCAAGACTTGTACATGCTTCATTCACGGCGATTGATATTGACAACTCGCTATTCGTTAGTTGTATCATAAAACTTTGTTGGAAGATAATGGGACAGAAAAAAAACCTTTTTAAATCTTTTCCTGGTTTTCAATCTTCTTCAGTTTGCTGTAGTTTTCTTTTCCGGTAAAATGCTCCAGATTTTTTTACAATGGGCCATTACGTTTTAAAACAATTATAAAATAAAATACTGACGACTCGAAACACAACAAAACTGTTTTCCTTCCCTATAATCAATAATGGACTTTTTCGAAACTTGACAGTTGCGTAGTAGTACACCAAGTTAATTTCATGCCACAGGATGGCTCAGCGCTCTTGAAGATTGACGAATAACTTCAGATATGTGTGTGCCTGTCGTGGTGGCGTTTGGCGAGAAATAGACGAGCCCATTAATCATAGGCAGGGGTGTCGTTGCTTCTCGCGATGACAGTGAGCGAAGTCGGCAGTGCAGGAGTCCTGTTCCCTCCCTCCGCGCCACTTCCTTTTTCATAACTGGTTTCACTGAAGTGTGTAATTATAAAGTGCAAAATGCCTTTTGGTAAATTTTTTTTTTTTTTAGAATTATAATTCTGGTTTCCTTCCAAAAAAATCCTAATCAATTCTTCCCCCCCCCNTCAATTCTTCCCCCCTTTTTTTTTTTACATATTTGCCTTATGTACGTAAAAAAGTATTATGGCGCCTTCGGCGCCCCCTTTGCTTGGCGCCCTACGCGGCTGCTTACTTAGCTTACATCTAGGACCGGTCCTGTTGTCCCGTTTCATTGCTTAAGTAGAGGTTGCCACCCAATTTTCGCTGGTAACTTAATATTCACCACACGATAGTTTTGGTCAATGTATACCCCAACTAATTTTCCTTTTTCCGTAAGGAATCAACCTTTCAGAGTTTGGTACATGCATTCTGGTGAACGTTGTATTTGTCCATTAATACCCGTTTCGCGATTTTTTCCCATAAATGTTTTGTAAGTTTGTCTGCATCTACATGGAGGGGCCCGAATTGTATGTCTCCAGTGGACGTTTCTTCATGAAAGGAAGCATCTACTTGGGACACATCCATTTTGTTGGAATTTAACCACTAAGCTGTACTGTATTGTTTAGAGCACCATGTCTTTCGGTACAGGGTTTCTGCGTGTCTGATGTTCTCTGGTTCGATGAGTGCTGTGTCTGTTTTAAAATACGGCATCTTGCCCCATCTTGTTTATTTTAGAAGCTTGTGAAAGTTGAAAGTAAAAGAATCTGCCATATTCATGTGGATACCGAGCTGCGTGGGGTATTAATGGCAAGAAGCAACAGACTTCGCTGTGAAACAGGCCTTGAGCTTTTCACTGTGATGTACGGCAGTGCAACTGAAATATTAGCAGAGAGCAGATGGATTGGCGTCCTCTCCTTCCAACCTAGCTTAGGGTTGTTTTTTCAATGCCCTCGTTACCGGTGTCTTGGTTCTTCCGCAAAATGATTGCTTTGAACTGGCCTTCTTTCAGGCATACATTTTTGTTTCCCCATAGCTAACTGATACGTTGAGAACCCCATTATGTGTGTGGTATCTTTCTGTAACACATTTGGTTGGTAATAGTGTCGCAGGTATGAATATGGCTTGCCACCCATTTTATCTTCCTGGTCCACAACATCAAATTTTTTTTACACAGGAATGCATTTACAAGCGTCGTGCCTCAATTTTTCTTGCAACAGGGATTCTTAAATTGTTGTAATATCTCGTAACTCTTTTTTTTTGTGAAATTTTTCAAGTTATACTTCTTTTGGCGCGTTGAGGGTAAAAGTTTAGTGTGCATCGGAAGTTNCTTTTTTTTGTGAAATTTTTCAAGTTATACTTCTTTTGGCGCGTTGAGGGTAAAAGTTTAGTGTGCATCGGAAGTTGCGCACGCACAGTGTAACGAAATTCGACAGTGAACGTGGTAGGGGTATGACCCAACGCGCCTGCGCGTATCGTCTAGCTATAAACAAACGCAAGGTACACAAACAAAGCACGTGTTTTTATTTAAAACCGACAGAACATCAGTTCATGTAATAAGCAAATTGAAAAACATTTTCATTTATATTAGTAATTCAATGTGTATATATATCTTATTAAAAAAGTTACTTACATTGTGCCGTGCAAAATTTGTTAGTGACAAAAATTGTATAGTAAAATTTTGAAAGTTTTTTGAAGTTTTTTAAAGTATTTGAGGTTAATTTCTCTAAGGATTTAATTATGTTCTTTAAACAAACCTTTATTAATTGTATTTAACGTGTTTATTCGGTAATTTTATTGTTTTCCTACTTACATAAATTATTTGCATACGTAATAAAATTTTATTTCAGTCACGTTAAAAAAGTATAACTTCTAACGCGCGTACATAAGTGCACGCACCCATGTTTTTCTTCATGAGACTTCATTTTTTATTTAGAGTTTAACTGCGGTAGTGATGATTTTAATAGGGAGCAGCAGGACCTTGTCGTGATTTATATTTTCATCTGTAAAGTTTATTTGTTGCATTTCCTGTTTGTAAACACTTCTTGTAGGTGATAATGGGTTCGATGCTGACGCGTGCTACAAAATCACTATCCAGCATTACACTNTTTGTAAACACTTCTTGTAGGTGATAATGGGTTCGATGCTGACGCGTGCTACAAAATCACTATCCAGCATTACACTGTTGTATATGGTTAACCTAAATTGGAATAACTTGTCCGCTCGACAAAAAACTGCCATGAGAAAGTTCTTTCAGCCTTGGGATTTCACTTGTTCTGAACAAATGTCCCTTCTTAATCTTTTCGGACAATATATACACATTCCAATAACATACTGTGTGTTTATACTGAAGCCACAGTATTAATGAGCAGAAAGTATCACAACATTCTAAGAAACTTCCCCCCCGGAAAGTTTGCCTCATTGTACAAAGAAGCAGTCGAAGATGGCGCAGTAACGCCTAGAGTACGAAGTTTCCATTACTTACGTGTACAAGAAGTTGCTTACCATAAGGTGTTACTTCCTGTGTGATCTTCATGCCCTGAGATACGCCAGCGTGCTGTACACGTACGTCATGAGAGCAACGGACTCCCAGCTTTGCTACGCAAACTTAAGATTGCGTTTTTCTATATTGCGACAGCCTTTCCGGATATGTTTATTGGAATTTTGTTTGTCTTTCGGCTTACCGATAAGGTATCACTTTAAGCAGGCAGTCCAGAAATATCGTGTATGTAAAACTGCTAAAGTTTTTTCTTTTGTTAAGGGCGCGTGTGACGTAAATTGACTCTTAAAACTTTGTATTAAAGTTTTTGGACGCCACTGTAAAAAAAATTAATGCAGTGCTAGACATGAATCGTTGACATCACTGTAATCAAATATTTCTGCAGAATGATATTTTTGTTGAACTGTTACTATGCCAAAAATTTTGCGGAAAAATCATAACTTCATGAAACTGATATTTTCATAGTGACTGTAATATTTTTTCTGGGGTAGATATGCGCTATTTTAGTTTATCGAAAGCAATTTCTAGGGTTGATGAATGAACAGCTTTAGCTGGTGCATGCGCAAATTCGTATGTGTATAAATATAAAACTCAAATTACTTTAAACTGTATTCTAGTTTTTCTGCCTTTATTAAACTCCTCCTTAAGTAGCTTAAAAAATTTAATTCTGGTATTAATTTATAACAGCGATTTAAGTGCCCCTTAACGTTCATATCGTGTAGGCTTAAATTTGTAGAAGTATTCAAAAATTGTAGTTCGTCTCTCGTCAAGTACGATAATGCTTTCATAACGTATCGTTTCATTAAGGCTCCAGTCTACCTAGAGCTTTTTTCTCCGTTGAGGCTGATAGTGTGGAAGCGGATAAAGGCGACACTGCCGCGCGCATCAAGTGCCCCATCGCCGCTAAGCGCAAGGCTCTGAACTGGAAAGTCTGCAGGAAGGTTCAACGCAGGATCCTTGAGTAGTTTTGCATGTTTCTGACGCGTATATTCTGGTGACATGAAATGGTTTTTCCAATGTGCGCGACATTTTGAAAGCACTCAACAGCCCTCTTCTAAAGTGTGTGTTCTTTTCGTAGATCAGCACATTGGGCGAACACTAGAGTAATAGTTTATTTGAAAAACGTGTTATTTCAAACACCATGCAACGCACTTCAAGCGCCATGTAGGTGGGAGCGTAAACGTAATTATAAATACTGGTATCCTATATTCAGTACATGGTTAAAAGTTACACGCGCCTCAAAAATAGTTTTGCACAACTGGGGTTTCTTAGTCACTAGGGTGCTCACAGCCCAAGAGAAAGTCAGGGATGAAAATACACAGTCTGTACAGAATACCTCGCCAAACTTTACGAATGTGTCTCTTTGTAATGAGCATGCTGTCCTGGCGAACATAATTTATGTGTAACTAATTACAGGAAGTGAAAACTTTGAGGTGTGTGTGTATATATTCGTGCGCAAAGTACCGACAGAAAACATAACGTTTTATAAATGCGAAAACAAGTTTTTCCCCCGTAGATAAATTAAAAAGATTAAGTATCTTTACACAAATAACATTCATTTCCGAAAATTGATCTATGCAGGATCGCACTTGCTCTCTAGTTGGCAATGTCTGCGTATAAAACACTTTTCCATTACTGTACATTGCGTTTAGAGGGAATGCGTTATTTACTGGCATGTGCAGTGACTGCCATAAATATTGTTATTGTATCTCTTTAGTTTTCAGTCAAAATATGAAATTTATAAATATAATTTTCATCACATAACATGTAAGTGTGTCGTAATCAAGTATATAGTCTTGTCAGATTTAGCTACACGGTAGAACATTACTATTTTATAGAAAATCAGTTCAATTTTTCTTTGCAGAAATTATTTTTGTTTTATATTCCTTCTGGCGAATCGAAGCATTCAAATGCATTTCTAAACACAAGCTTCTTAGTGTATTTTGAAATCATGTTTTTCCATTCTACCTCCACTATTTAGGTTTTGTAAATTTGATTATTTAGTCCTTATATTAAAATTAATTAGTTCCACCGATTTTTAATGGGATTGAAATAAAGCTACTGCTCTGGTGTTTGAATATTTTAGGACAGCTGTGTAACAGCTATGAATACACACCATAAGTTTGCTTGAGACAGTTTGTTGATGATATTTTAATATGTCTTAAGTTTATAATTTTCTACACTTTGTTGCAGTTCTGTCCATTTTCTTTGCTGCCCTTAATATAAACACCAACTCTCCTGCACAGGTATAAATAACCCCAAAACCATTACACTGGCTCATTTATGTTCGATGGTTAAATATTGCTTAGGTTCTTTATACGTCTGCGCCGTACCATAATCCTGTCCGCCAGAAACATAGAATTTAATTTCACGTGTAAAAAGTGACATCGTTCGACCACTCCTATTCCCTTTCCAGTGCAATTCTGGGCGAAATTCAAGCTTAGCTTTGTTCACTTAACTCTTGTATGTTTTTATCTCCGATATTCTTCCCATTAAAAAGGGATCTTTTAAGTGTTCTGTTGATGAACTTGCATCATTTTACCAGTCCGCATGAACTTGCATTTTGAATTATTTTCTCTTCCACGTAGTTATTTCGCACCTCCTGGTTATACATATTAATTTTACTCAATCGTCGTTTATGCACTCTATATAGTTTCTTCCAACTGAACTCATTTTCGTTTGGGAATATTTAGAAATTCTGTTTACTTCTGGCATTTAACTTGATGAGATATACGGCACTACCTGTGCTAGAGCTAATAGTTTCATATTTAAATCACGTTATGAACTGTGTACGGTGCATCATATGAGCGTCCTCCGGTCGTGGTATTAAGTGATGTGCGCTGGTGGGTGTGAAACCGAATGCTTATGTGCGATGTCTTGTACTTTATATTTCGTTTCAAATATATGTTCTAGGTCAAATGTGTGCTGAATAGTGTAAGGTATGACTAAATATCTTTTAAAATAGAAAAATACAATTTTACCAACGTCTTAAGTTTTAAGGGCGCTGCCTGCCAAGCCTGCAGCCAAATCTTAAGGATATCTGTTTCAAACAAAAATCACTCTACGTGGCATTTCTTAAGGAATACTGGCACGTTAATAAATCATGTCTTTGGTATGATTAATATATTTTTTTAATTAACATTAAATTTTACACTAAACAACACGATAACATTATCTTAACGAGGCAGTATTCTCTGAGAAAGTTGCGTTGAACATTTTTTGGTTTGAAACAGTTTAATTTAAAGTTGATGTATTTAGAAGGCATTTCTTCAACATTGACTCCCAATTTGAACTCCGTGTCATGCAGGTTTGGTAGGCAAAGCCCTGAACGCTGGACAAGCAATCTGAGAAAAACTATTGTTTAAAAGTTCCGCTGAAAATTTGGGACCTACTTAAATGTTGTGCTACGTAAAACAGTGAGCAACCTAACAACTATTCTGTTTTCGGCGACATGTAAATCGCACATGCTAATATAGGTTAGAGAACATTAATTTTATGCTTCTTATCACACTAGCTTTTCAGTATGCACAGTTCCCGGAAAATGATAGCATTTATTGTAGTTTTAAGAGACGCAAACTGTTAATGTGCAAGCTGGCCGTTGCAGTAAATTTGTTACTAGTTTAACGATGTTGTCTCGGCCGTCGTAAACTAAACGGTTATAATTGATGCGAAACTAGGAAGATATTGCCTGCTCACGATCAATAAACGAATTCGCGTTGTAGTGCGCCTTGGTTGTAATTGCCTCGCAGGACAGGGCAGTTTTTATGAAGGGCGTATTTCACTCTAGGATGAAGTAGTGGAGCGTTAGGCACCCACTGGCCACGCCTGTTTGAAGAAGTTGCAGCGGCACCGCCTCATGCCAGACGGTGAGGCGGGACGGCAGGCCAACTTGCCGCCGAGGGCTTCGTGGCAATACGCAGTGTGGCAGCCACGGATGTGAATGAAATGTTTCTGCGGCAGATCGTGGACGCGATTTTGACGCCCATGGCAAAAGGCCATGCAAGATTTAGTCGAGATGAGCGTGTTGTGAGGTATAGGGTNCCCCCCCAGCCACCCAACCTTTTCGTCTTTCCCTGAGCTTGAGTTGGCTGTGCCCCAGAGTCGCTGGCGCGCGCCGCGCTCCCCCCAGCTCTCTGGAGCGTTGCAATTTGAATGCGGGATCCTCAATATTGACCTGAAACTATTTTCAGGCCGGGAGGCGAATCCGCAAATAGCTGAAGGGACCTTTAACCACTATCTGGTTGCTCGAGATCCCTCTCGATGCTGTCGCGCTTTTCTGCTACACGAATATTAGAGCGCGCGTATCCCACCACTATCGCCTCCCGATAACCGCTGCACGGCGACACGCTGCCGTTAAAAGAAGTGCAGACTTATTCTTCCCTACTTCTATCGCCATAATATGGCGTGTGAATTTGATGTTCAAAATTTTCACCTAATGACTTTGTTCGTCTACAGCTGTAATTATCATCGTGCGAAAATAAATCAACTGATTTATTGAGGATTGAGCATTTAAATGTGTTTGTAAATACATTCAACTCAGATGTTTGCTTTTCAGATATTTACTTTAGAGTAAAATAGCAATAATTCTAATTACTCCGTTTAGAAATGTATAGGATGGCCCGAAGGTATTATAAACAACCCCCCCCCCCCCCCCC